>JAPFFP010099165.1:0-19913 GCA_026153255.1 Solanum medicagineum | reverse complement strand
AAGTCCCTCAATTTCTCCTTGAACTCCGTTAACTCCAACGGGACCAAACAGTAAGGGGGAATAGAAATAGGTTGAGTATCGGGAAAGAGGTTTATACTAAAGTCTATTTACCTTTCGGGACGAACACCTGGAAGCTCATCAGGAAAGATATCAAGAAACTTATTAACCATCGGAACTGACTCAATAGGAAGGACTTTGGACACCACATTCTTAACCCTCATAAGATGATAGGGACAACCCTTAGAAATCAACATTTGGGCTTTAAGGCAAGAAATAAATCTACCCTTGACCACCACATCACGACTTTTCCACTCAAGGAGGGGCTCATTAGGGAATTGGAATTTAACCCTACAGGTCCAACAATCAATAGAAGCATAATATGCATGCAACCAATCCATCCCAAAAATGACATCAAAATCCACCATATCGAGCTCAACACAATCACAATGCATGATTTTATGCAATATGAACATGGGACAATTTGTATAGACTCTTTTAGCAATAGTGGACTCACCAACCGGAGTAGACACTTGATAAGGTTCACACAACAATTCGGGACTAACATTAAGCTTTTTGGCAACAAAAGGAGTAATAATGAAAGAGCGGCACCCAGGTCTATCAATGAATACAAATCAAAATAAAAAACCTTTAACATACCGGTGATGACATAGGGCACCTCATCCACCTCTTATCTTCTTTGAAGAGCATAGAATTTATTTTACCTTGGAGCACCCCTCGTCTTCCCTTTTGACTAGCATTTGTACCTTGGCCTTATGGATGACCATCACTACCTTTGTTTGGAGCATGAGGACAATCAATCACCTTGTCACCCACTTCACCTCAACCAAAGCAAGAATTAGAGTTTCTCAAACATGAGCCATTATGGTTCCTACCACACCTTTGGCAGATAGGGTTAGGCACACCACCACCACCACCTTAGAATCTTGAATTGTCATTAGCAAACCTCCTATTAGGAGTAGTGGAAGGCCCTTGGACTTGAAACTTGTGGCCTTGAGTAAATTAGCCACCCTTGGATCTTTGGAATCCACCTTCAAAACGAGCCCTCTTGGACTCACCACTTCTTTTTTTTTTAAGATTTTCTCCTTCTTGTTGCTTAGCGTATGTCATGAGATGGGACAAATCCATATCACCCTCTAACATAGCGGTATAACCCTCCTTATTAACCAAGTCGGACACACCCGACATAAATTTATTCATCCTTGATCTCAGCTCGACAACCAATTGTGGGGTATAATTGGAGAGTTGGTTGAACTTGAGGGCATACTCCCTCACACTCATGGAACCTTGCTTAAGGTTCATAAACTCCATCATTTTAGCCTCACTGAACTCGATAGGAAAGAATGGGTTAAGGAATTCAGCTTTGAACTCCTCCCAAGGAATAACATCATCATCTTTCCTCTCCAATTTCCATTGGGTAAACCAAATTTGGGCCACACCTTTGAGTTGGTAGGCCGCGAACTCTGCTTTCTCCTCTAAATTGACCCCCATAATATATAGCACTTTGTACACCTCACCGATGAACTCTTGGGGATCCTCATTAGTCTTGGATCCATAGAACCCTTGTGGGCTCATTCTAGTGAAGTCCCTCACCCTAGAAGGCGGAGTGGGAGCATGAGGGGATAAAACCCCTTGGAGAATTTGGTTGGTCATAGCATGAGTCAACATTGTAATAGCATCCTGAAATTCATCTTGGGCTGCCCCTCTATCTTGAGGAGCTTGGGAGCGGGAGGGACCGGTTGCTCCTTGGGTGTACGGGCTCTACTTAGCCTCCCTCTTGGAATCGACATGATCTAGAATAGAAAAGAGCATTCGTTAGGGGAAAAATACTTACACTTACATCTTAAGCATGATATAGACCATGATGAAGTAAAACATTTCCTAAAACGTCTCATAGCCTCCTATTCATAGTTGTGGCGCGCTTCACAACCATGAATAAGACTCTAATCGATGTGGTGTGTTAGATTCTGAGTATCATTAACAATGTAGTTCTCTGATACCAAGCCTAGGGCCTAGATGTGACACGACGAATGGGACCTGAAGGGGCCCCAAACAAAGCTGTTAACATATCATTTGCACATCCTTGGTCGCGGAAGCAAAATAAGTAACACAAGAGATATAAATAAGGGAATCGGGAATAAGGAAAGTCTTGATATTTATAAAACCATAAAAGAGTCAAACCCATAGCATTAGTACATCAATTATCCAACAATACCTCTAATATGGAATGGAGCGGGGCCCAATACACTTTTCGGGCCTACCCATATAGTAATAAGAGTTCAACATGAAGAAATATTAAATAACAGGAGTAGCATAGATAGTGTCCCTGGACTTGAGGACTTACCAAAGGTTATTTTCCGAAGTACCAAACTAGCTACGTGGAGGATGATCGAGAGATGCTACGGTCCCTACATGGTAATATCATGTAGACATAGAGTATGCGTTAGTACGTTTAAATGTACTAATTATGTAGGATGCAATGCAACAAGACATAAGCCAATATAGTCAAAATGCATAATCATAAGAAATGGATAGGTATAATATCAATATGGCATGCATGATCAATGCTTGAAGTAAAAACATGTTTGTAATTTATACAACTTGCATAGTACATATCACATGTATGGGAAGAGACTATAATCGACATAGACCAAGCGAAGTACTACATGGAATCCAAGGAATGTCAACCCCTTGTAAGGTGATTGAGGTACTCACCCCTTAACAAGGTGATTAGGCATGTCACCCCTAGCAAGGTGATTAAGGTACTCACCCTTCAAAGAGGTAATTGGGCATGTCACCTCCAACAAGGTGATTGAGGTACTAACTGCTCAACAAGGTGATTGGGCATGTCACCCCCGACAGGGTGATTGAGGTGTCACCCTTCAACATGGTTATTGGGCATGTGAAATGCCCCAAAAAGTGCCTGAAAATGTGACTCCAAAATTTCCATAATTGTAACTTCCATATAACTCAAAATCTATGCATGATATCAAAAATCCAACTTCATATTTGTGATCGGGGTACGAAATGAGTGCGTAAATAGGTCTAACCCCAATTTTAGAGCAGCGTATCAAAATTCATTTTTTCAAAGTTGGCGAAAAATAGTGGCGATCCGCGCTCCTGGCACAACGCTGGCAGGGTGTAGATCAGTACATTTTTGTTGCCAGTTTTTTTCAGTTCAGCCTAAACTTTGAGGCATTGGGCCTAAGCCTTCCTATGCATAAAAATACCTATACTTAGTCATTTTTCAACCCCATATCATTCAAGACATTCCCAAAAATCCTCTCAAACACTTAGCCAAATATTTCACTCAAAATCAAGTGTCCCAAACTCATTCGGGTCTTAAGGAATCCATTCAAGCTTGAATTCCTCATTCAAATCTTCATCAAGGAAATCTCCAAAGTTGAGGTATGTGGGTTTCAAACATTGGGTTCTTTCACTCGTGGTGCCCAAACTTTCTTTTTGAGTAAATTGCATGATTTCAAGTTGATTTATCTGTGGGAATGTCTTATTATGAATTGATTATGAACTATGTTGGGGTTTCATAAAAATGTGACTGTTTAAGCATATTTTGAGCTATAAACGTATGATCTATTTTGATATTTGATGAAAGGTTTCAATGTATATTGAATGAGGATGTTACCAAGTGTTGGTGGGTTGATTTACATTAAGTTTTCTTGCATGATTTCTCTCTTTAATTGCAAGATTTTGAACTAGCATTACATACCCATCAAGTGTTTGATAAAATGTCCGGTTTAGGGTTCTTGAGTTATTGATGATCTAATGCATGACCTATGAGTCAAGGTACTATATTATGATAAAATGAATGTATGAATGTGTTGATTTCATGAAAAGTATCTATAGTGTTGCAAGTTAACCACCTTGTTGAGGGGGTTCTATGCCTCAATCACCTTGTCGTTGGGTGCTAGGCTTATACTACCTTGTTGAGGGGCATATACCTTGACCACCTTGTTGGGGAGTTCTAGGCTCGTACTACCTTTGTGAGGGGTATACACCTTGACCACCTTGTCGAAGGGTGCTAGGCCCGTACTACCATTTTGAGGGGTATATAACTTGACCATCTTGTCGGGGGTGCTCGACCCGTACTACCAATTTAGGGGTAGATACCTCAATCACTTTCCAAGGGGGTACTAGGACATGGATTCCAAGTACTGTGTATCTTGGTCTATGATGATGGTCTCTTCCTACATATGTATTATGTTCTATATAAGCATGTATTACTTCAATAATTGATCGTGCATATCATGTTGCTAATATAGTATCACTTGCTAATGATTATGCATATTGATTATGTTGCTTATCTTTTGTTGCATTGCATCCTATATACTTGGTATATTCGAATGTCCTAACGCATACTCTATGCCTACATGATGTTAGCATGTAGGAACCGGAGGTCCACTTGATCATCCTCCTCGATGTGGCTAGTACTATCTCTTGAAGCACCTTTGGTGAGTCCTCAACTCTAAGGACAATAGCTATTGATCCTATGTTATGTAAAGACTCTTTTCTTTATGTATATGCTTATGACTATGAGGGTGTGCCTGGAAAGTTGTCTTAGCCCCTACCCGATCTTTGCTAGAGGTGTTGTTGGACAAGTTATGTAATTATGCTTTAAGCTTTGACTCTTTGATGTTTTAAGCTATGAAAGACTTCCCGTAGTTCCTTTATCCTTTTTTTTATTCTCTAATTGTTGTTTATTTGCTTCCGCGACTAAGGATGTGTAAATGATATGCTAAGAGGCTTGTTTGGGGTCCCTTTGGGTTCCCATTCACCGTGTCACATCTATGACCTAGGCTTGGGTCATGTCAAACTTAGTATCAGACACTAGGTTGTTAATTGTCCTCGGCATCCAACACACCACGTCGAATAGAGCCTTATTCATGGCTGTGAAGTTCACGACAACTATGTGTAAGAGGCTTTGAGGCATTTTAGGAAATGTTTCCCTTTTTGTTGATCTATGTTGTGCTATAGAAGTTAAGGTAAGTTTTTTCCCCTAATGAATGTTATTTGCTATGCTAGATCATGCCTATCCCAAGAGGAAGAAGAGCTCGTACACCCGAAGAACAACAGGCTCATGAAGAGTTTCGGGAAGCTATTGCCATGTCAGCACAAGCTGTGACTAATCAAATCTACCAAGGGGCCCAAGCCCCTCATGCTCCTACTCTGACATCTAGGATAAGGGACTTCATGAGGATGAACCCACCGGAGTTCTATGGGTCTAAAGTGGATGAAGATCCTCAAGAATATATTGATGAACTATATAAAGTATTATCTATTATGGGTGTTAGATCGGAAGCGAAGGCGGAGTTGACGGCTTACCCATTCAAAGGGGTGGCTCAAATATGGTTTACTCAATAGAAGGAGGAGAATGGGAACAATAATGTGATTCTTTGGGAGGGTGTTAAGACAGCCTTTCTCAACCAGTTCTTCCCACTTGAGCTAAGGGAGGTCAAAATGATGGAGTTCATGAATTTGAAGCAAGAGTCCATGAGTCTAAGGGCGTATACCCTCAATTTCAACCCACTCTCTAAATGTGCTCCACAATTGGTGGTCGAGCCAAGGTCTAGAATGAACAAGTTTGTGATGTGTGTATTCGATTTGGTGAATGAGGAGTACCGCGCCGCCATGTTGATTGGTGATATGGATTTTTCCCACCTTATGACTTATGTGGAACAATTGGAGGGGGAAAAGTTGAGAAAGAGAAGGGGTAATGAGGCCAAGAGGGTCCGTTTCGAAGATTAGTTCCAAAGTCCCGAGGGTGGCCGGTTTCATCAAGGCCAAGGGTCTTACTGTGCTCCTAATAGAAGGTTTGCTAATGATAACCCATGGCTCCAAGGTGGTGATGGCGTGGTGCCTAATTCTATGTGCCCAAGATGTGGTAGAGGCAATGATGGCTATGTTTGAGGAACACTAATGCTTGCTATAGTTGTGGAGAAGTTGGTCACAAGAAGATTGATTGTCCCCATAATCTAAACAAGGGTAGAGATGTCCGTCCACAAGGCCAAGGTACAAATGTGGTTCCTTTGGGAAGGGGAGGTAAACAGGGTGGTGCCCCAAGGCATAATCAGTATGCTCTTTAAGGGAGGCAAGGGATATATGAGGTGCCTGATGCATCACTGGTATGTTAAAAGTCTTTGATTTTGATGTGTATGCATTGATAGACCCGGGTTCCACTCTTTCTTTTGTTACTCCTTTTGTTGCCAAAAGGTTTCATGTTGAACCCGAATTATTGTGTGAGTCTTATGAGGTGTCGGCTCCGATTGGTGCATCCATTTTTGCTAGAAGGGTCTATAGAAATTGTTCCATTTTCATTTGGCATAAAATATTTCCTTGTGATTTTGTTCAGTTAGATATAGTGGATTTTGATGTCATTCTTGGGATTAATTGGTTGCATGCGTATTACATTTCTATTGATTGCAGAACCCGTAGGGTCAAATTCCAATTCCCTAATGAACCCATCCTTGAGTGGGAGAATCATGATGTGGTGGTTAAGGGTATGTTTATTTCTTACATTAAAGCATAAAGGTTGATTTCTAAGGGGTTTCTTTATCATCGTGTGAGGATTAGGGATGTTGAGTCCAAAGTCTTTCCTATAGAGTCGGTTCCAGTGGTAAATGAGTTCCATGATATCTTTCCTAATGAGCTTCCCGGTGTTCCTCCCAAAACGGAAATAGATTTTGGCATAAATCTCCTTCATGATACTCAACTCTTTTCTATTCCCCTTATCATATGGCACCAGGGGAGTTGAAGGAGTTTAAAGAGCAATTGAGGGATTTGTTGGAGAATGGTTTTATTAGGCCTAGCCAAACACCTTGGGGTGCACCAGTGTTGTTTGTAAAGGAGAAGGATGGTTCTCTTAGGATGTGTATTGATTACCGACAACTTAATAGAGTTACCATCAAGAATAAGTATCCTCTACCAAGGATCGACAATCATTTTGACCAACTTCAAGGGGCTAGTCATTTCTCTAAGATTGATCTTCGGTTCGAGTATCACCAAATGAACGTGATGGAGTAGAACATCCCCAAGACAGCCTTTTGGACTATGTATGGGCACTATGAATTCATGGTTCTATCTTTTGGATTGACCAATGCACCAGCTATCTTCATGGATCTTATGAATAAGGTCTTCAAACCCTACATTGATTTGTTTGTGGTGGTATTTATTGATGATATCTTGATCTATTCCCATACTGAGGAGGAGCATGTGAATCATTTGAAGGTGGTGTTACAAATCTTGAGGGAGGAGAAGTTGTATGCCAAATATGAGAAATGTGAGTTTTGGTTGAAATAAGTTGCCTTCCTAGGTCATGTGGTGTCGGGTGATGGTATAAAGGTGTATCCTAAGAAGACAGAAGTAATTAGAAATTGTCCCAGACCTTTGACTCCATCAGACAATAGAAGCTTCTTGGTTTAGCGGGTTATTATCGGAAGTTTGTGAATAGGTTCTCTTCTATTGCTTCTCCCATGACTAAGTTGACCTAAAAGAAGGCAAAGTTTTTGTGGACCAATGAGTGTGAAAAGAGTTTCCAAACCTTGAAATATAAGCTTGTCTCTACTCCTATCTTGTCTTTACCGGATGGGTTGGAAGGGTTTGTTATGTATTGTGATGCCTCAGGAATTGGTTTGGGTTATGTTTTGATGCAAAATGGTAAGGTGATAGCTTATGCCTCTAGACAACTTAAGGTGCATAAAAAGAATTATCCTACCTATTATCTTGAGTTGGCCGCCATGGTACTTGCTTTGAAATTTGGCGTCATTACTTGTATGGGGTTCATATTGATGTGTTCACCAATCATAAGAGTATCCAATATGTGTTCATCCAAAAAGACCTCAACTTGAGGGAACAAAGGTAGTTAGAGATTCTTAAGGATTATGATATAAGTGTGCATTATCACCACGATAAGGCTAATGTTGTAGCTGATGCTTTGAGTGGAATGTCTATGGGTAGCCTAGCACATGTTGATAATGGGGGCAAAAAGGTGGCTAGAGATGTTCATCGGTTGGCTAGATAGGGAGTCAGGTTGGAGGAGGTTGATAATTGTGGTATTGTGGTTGTTGATGACTCTAAGTCTTCATTGAGTGAGGAGGTGAAGGCAAAGCATGATCTTGAGCCGGCTTTGTTAGAATTGAAGGCCTTAGTGAGAGATGGTAAGGTGCCCTTAGGTACCAAGGTAGATTATGTGTCCCTTGTGTTGATGACTTGAGAAAGAAGATTCTTGAAGAGGCTCACAATTCTTCCTATTCTATTCAACCCTGTTCTACCAAGATGTATAGAGATTTGAGTGAAGTGTTTTGGTGGGGTGACATGAAGAGAGATATTGCTAAGTTTGTATCTGGTTGCCATAATTGCCAACAAGTCAAAGCCGAACATCAAAGATCAGGTGGCCCAGCTCAAGATATAGAGATTCCTACTTGGAAGTGAGAGGAAATTAACATGGATTTTATGGTTGGCTTGCCTAAGACTAGAAAGCATTTTTACTCCATTTGGGTTATGGTAGATAGAATGACAAAGTTGGCTCATTTCCTACCGATTAAGACTATTTATGGTACAAAAGATTATGCTAAGTTGTACATTCCTGAATTGGTTAGATTGCATGGGGTGCCCTTGTCTATCATATCAGATCATGGTGCTCAATTCACTTCTCACTTTTGGAGGTCCTTCCAAAGAGGTCTTGGTACCAAGGTTAAGCTTAGTACGACCTTTCACCCTCAAACGGATGGCCAAGACGAAACAACTATCCAAACTCTTGAGGATATGCTTAGATCTTGTGTCTTGGAGGTTAAGGGTAGTTGGGATGATCATCTTCCACTCATTAAGTTTGCTTACAATAATAGCTATCGTTATAGCATTGGTATGATTCTTTTTTAGGATCTCTATGGTGGACATTGTAGGTCCCCAGTTAGATGGTTTAAGGTAGGGTAGATGGCTTTGTTGGGTCCAAATCTGGTTATGGAGGCCATGGAGAAGGTAAGGTTGATAAGGGAAAGGTTGAAAACAGCCCAAAGTCATCAAAAGTCCTATGCCGATGTGAGGAGAAGGGATCTTGAATTTACTGTTGATGATTGGGTCTACTTGAAGGTCTCACCCATGAAGGGTGTGGTTCGTTTTGGTAAGAGGGGTAAATTGAGTCCAAGATTTGTGGTCCTTATAGAATGTTGAGGAGGATTGGTAAGGTGGCCTATGAGTTAGAGTTGCCCAATGATATGAATATGGTTCATCCGGTCTTCCATGTGTCTATGTTGAGGAAGCGTGTGGGTTACCCTAGTGCTATTGTACCTCTTGATGTTGTGGGTGTTGTTGAAGGTAATTTGATTTATGAATAGGCTCCAGTTGAAAATTTGGATAGACAAATGAAGAGGTTGAAGAATAAGAATGTTGCTTCTGTCAAGGTTCTTTGGAGAAACCAACAAGTTGAAAGTGTCACATGGTAAGCCGCAACGAACATGCAAAAGCGATATCCCTATCTCTTCCATTCTAATCAAGCTTAAGGTACTAAGTCTAAGTTCCCTAGGTGATTTCAACTTTTATTTATCAGCCCTTATGTCATTTGCATGGATTTTCATATTTATGTTGACAAGTTCATGGTGATTTTGACACCTGTTGAGTTTTTTTTTTTTTTTTTTGAAAATGGTGTTTAAGTGAATTATTGCATTCTTGTTAGGGCTGATTTCATCATGATTACTCTTGTTATATATGTTTCTTTCACATTCTGGGATGAATGTTCCCAAGGGGGAGATATTGAAACGCCCCAAAAAGTATTTGAAAATGTGCCTTAGAAAAGCCCATAATAGTAATTTTCATATATCTTAGGATCCGTGCGTGATATCAAAAATTCAACTTCATATTCATGATCAGCGGGCAAAATTGAGTGGGAGATAGGTCTAATCCTAATTTTAGAGAAACTATATCAAAATTTATTTTTTCAAGGTTGGCGAAAAACAGTGGCAATCCGCACCCCAGGCGCGACGCGTCCAGGGCGCAGATCAATCATCTTTGTTGCTAGTTTTTATCTTTTCAATTTTGCCTAAGGCTTTGAGGACTTGGGCCTAAGCCTTCCAAACCCTCTCAAACACTTGGCCAAATATTTCACTCAAAATCAAGTGTCCCAAACTCATTCCAGATCTTAAGGACTTCATTCAATCTTTAAGTCCTCATTCAAATCTTCATCAAGGAAATCTCCAAAGTTGAGATATGTGGGTTTCAACCATTGGATTCTTTCACCCATGGTGCCCAACCTTCGTTTTTGAATAAATTGCATAATTTAAAGTTGATTTATCTATAGGTATTTCTTATTACGAATTGATTATGAACTATATTGGGATTTCATAAAAGTGTGACTTTTTAAGTATATTTTGAGGTATGAACCTATGATCTATTTTGATATTTGATGAAGGGTTTCAATGTATATTGCATGAGGGTGTTACAAAGTGTTGGTGGTTTGATTTATATTAAGTTTTCTTTCATGATTTTACTCTTGAATTGCATGATTTTGAACTAGCATTACACACCTACCAAGTGTTTGATAAAATGTTCGGTGTAGGGTTCTTGAGTTATTGATGATCAAATGCATGACCTATGAGTCAAGTGACTATATGATGATGAAAGGAATGTATGAATGTGTTGATTTCATGAAAAGTATCTATAGTGTTGCAAGTTGACCACACCTTGTTGAGGGAGTGCTATGCCTCAGTCACAATGTTGGGGGTGCTAGGCCCGTACTACCTTGTTGAGGGGTATATACCTTGACCACCTTTTCAGGGGGTGCTAGTCCCATACACCTTGTTGAGGGGTATATACCTTGACCACTTTGTCGGGGAGTGCTAGGCCCATACTATGATGTTGAGGGATATATGCCTTGACCACCTTGTCGAGGGTGCTAGGCCCGTACTACCCATTGAAGAGTAGATACCTCAATCACCTTCCAAGGGGGTGCTAGGCCTCTGATTCCAAGTACTAAGTTGCTTGGTGTATGATGATGGTCTCATCCTACACATGTATTATGTTCTATATAAGCATATTTTACTTCAAGCATTAATCATGCATGCCATGTTGCTAATATACTATCTCTTGCTTATGATTATGCATGTTGATTATGTTGCTTATCTTTTGTTTCATTGCATCCTACATACTTAGTACATTCAAACATGCTAACATATACTCTACGCCTATATAATGTTACCATGTAGGAACCAGAGCTCCACTTGATCATCCTCCTCCACGTGGCTAGTATATCTCTGGAAGCAAGTTTGATGAGTCCTCAACTCCGAGGACAATTGCTATTGATCCTATGTTATGTAAAGACTCTTTTCTTTGTTTAGATGCTTATGACTATGAGGGTGAGCCCGAAAAGTTGTGTTGGCCCCCCCTCCCCCAATCTATGCTAGAGGTGTTGTTGGACAAGTTATATAATTATGCTTTAAGTTTTGGCTCTTTGATGTTTTAAGCTATGAAAGAATTCCTTTAGTCCCTTTACCCTTATTTCTATTCTGTTATTGTTGTTTAATTTCTTCTACGACCAAGGATGTGTAAATGATATGCTAAGAGGCTTATTTGGGGCCCCTTTGGGTTCCCATTCGCCGTATCACATCTAGGACCTAGGCTTGGGTCGTGACAGCATGTCACCCCCCTAACAATGTGATTGAGGTATGTCACCCCTCAATATGGTGATTAGGCATGTCACCTCCTAATAAGGTGATTGATGCATGTCACTCCCTCAATAAGGTGATCGGGCATGACACCCCCCCCCCCAACAAGATATGGTCTACTTGCAACATCATAGATACTTTTCATGAATTCAATGCATACATGCAAGCCCTTAATCATCATAAAGTCACTTGACTTATAAACCATGTAATAGATCATCAATAACTTGAGAATCCCTGTCAAGACATTTTATCAAACACTTGGTGGGCTCGTAATGCTTGTTCCGAATCATGCAAGTGAAGAGTAAAATAATATGAGAAAAATCAATGTAAATCAACCCACCAACATATAGTAAAACCATCATATAGGATACCTTGAAATCCATCATTAAATCTTATAATAGATCATGGTTTCACAGCTCAAAACATGCCTAGATTCAATAGACAAAATTAATTCATAGTGTAAGCTTGAAATAGATAGATATGCATAATCAATCAACATTTCATAAAATCCAACGTAATTTATAATCAAAATCCATAATAAGAGATACCAATAGATGATACAACTTGAAAAAAATGCAATTTTCATAAAAAAGGAGGATTTGGCTCCATGGGTGAAAGGACCCAATGGATGAAACTCACATACCTCAAACATGGGTTTTCTTGAGATGAGCTTGAACGGAACTTAGAGCTTGAAGAGAATCCTTGAGTTCCAAAGTTAAGTTGAAATCCTTGGAATTTGAATGAGATATTTGGTCAAGTCTTGGAGAGGTTCTTATGATAGTTTTGAGTGATATAGAGTTGAAAAATGGCTAAGTATGAGAGATTTCACGTGTAAATAGGGCATGGCGTCATGAACCCAATGCCCTTGGTCCAAAATGGAAAAATAAGGAAAAACTAACACTCGTCCATGATGGGTCCACATCACAGACCAAACGAGTACAACCACTGTTTTTTCAAAAATTAGCGAAAATTGTTTTTCACTACGGGATTTCTAACATTTAGGTTATACCCATTCCCCACTCAATTTTTTCCCCTGATCAAGAATATGAAGTCAATTTTCGATATCACATACGGATTTTAAGATATAAAGGAAATTACAATTATGGGATGAAGAACATTTTGGGGCATTTCAATACTATGCATTACCTAGTGCTTACATGAAGGGGTTATGACCTAAGCTATAATCCTCACCTTCATGTACTATCCAATACCTACTAGAAGGGATTATGACCTAAGCTATATTTCTCACCCTCTAGTAAAAGATATGTGGATGAACTACTCAGCCACTTTATTGTGTTTAACAAGTTATGCAAGTATGATTGTTTTCATGCATGTTTTAACCTAAAAATTGATTATACTTGTCATATTGAGCTCATGTTTTACGATTATGATCATGCATCTTAATTATAATGGCTTGTGATCCTTGTTGCATTACACTCCACATACTTAGTACATTGCAAGTACTAACGCACACTTTATGCCTACATGATCTCACCATGTAGGGATCTAAGGGCCTATTGATCCTCCTCCTCCACATGGCTAGTCAAACCATTTGAAGTTCGCTTTGGGTAAGTCCTCAATTCCGGGGACAACATCTATCTAACTTTCATGCTAATGCTAAGACTTGTCTAATTTTTGATACTTATTTTGAGGGTGAGCCCGGGGGATGTCTTGGCCCCCGCTCCGTTCTTAGTAGAGGTATTGTTGGATATGGATATTATGTATTGAGCTTGACTCCTATTATGCCTATGTTTTAATGAAAGAATTCCCTTAGTCCCACTTGCCTTAGAATTATTTATCTCTTGATTGTTGTTCATTATGCTTCCGCAACCAAGGAGGTGCAAATGATATGCTAAGAGGCTTTCGATTCACGGGATTCAGCCAATTGTCTTGATCTTGGAATATCATTGAGAAATAGGAATCCGGGTTATCAAAGGATTTCCTGTGATTATTTCGAATCCCTTTCCTCTCAATGATAGATTCGAGAACAAATACACATTCTCGTGATTTGTATCTCTAATCCATTGCACCAAATAGTTCATGGGAGAAAATTAAGTTATTTGGGTCCCGGAGGACTAACAGGTCACACTTCCTATCTAATTTGTTTATAAATAATTGGATGACTAAAATAAAAATAACCTATGTTTGTTTTTAAAAACTATAACTGAATAAAAAAATTATTCAATTTTAGTTTAGATTTTCCATTATAAAATTCGAAGTTATATGAAAGGGTCATTAAACTTGTGGGTCCCTCTGGGTTGCCCATTCGCCCTGTCATATCTAGGCCCTAGGCTTGGGTCATGACAAGCTTGGTATCAGAGGACTAGGTTGTTAATGGTCCTCGAAAATCCAATAATACCACGTCAAGTAGAGTCTTGTTCATGATTGTAAAGCGTGCCACAACTATGAATAGAAGGCTATGAGGCGTTTTAGCAAATGGTTCACTTCTTCATGATCCATATCATGCTTTAGGTTTAAAAATAAGGTTTCCCTCCCTAACGGGCGCTCTTTTGCTCTTCTAAATCATGTCGCTACTAATAGGAAGACCACAGAGCGCTCCCACACCCAAGGAGTTACCGGCTCATCCGGCTCCCCAAGCCCCTCAAGAAGGAGGGGCTGCACATGTCGAATTTCGGAACGCCAACACCATGTTGGCACATGCCATGAATAACCAATTGAACCAAGTACCCCAAGCTCCTCATGCTCCTACTCTGGCCTAAAGAGTGAGGGATTTTACAAAGATGAACCCTCTGGAGTTTCATGGTTCCAAAACGGAAGAGGATCCCCTAGAGTTTATTGATGAGGTATATAAGGTGCTTGCTATTATGTCACGCCCGAAGAGGGGATATAAGAGGTGGCAGGCACCTAGAGACTAATGCTAGTCCCCAAGTGAGCCACTTGGCCTCATCACATTCATTCACTCATACATTTTACTAATTAGCAGCATACAAAGGAAAAGTAAACTGACACATCTTAACATCTAGTCTCAAAATAATAATAATATAATAGAAGGCTAGTGGAGAGAACTAGCTTACAACATTAACAATCAACATTCAACTCTATTCTATGAATCCTTTGTCACTATCAGGTGGTGCTAATGACGGACCCATGACTACCTTAATCAATAATAAGCTAGTAAATGTCTAACACTAAAGCAAAATGAAAATAACATAATGAATCCTTCGAAGTAAGGGAGGCTCAATCTGAACGTCCTAGATCCTCAACAATGCCCCTGTTGATGATCTCTAATCCCTGTATCTGTATCATAAAATGATACATCGTTGAATAGCATCAGTACGTGGATTGTATGGTATGTAAAATAGCTGAATGAAACTGAAATAGGTAGAATCATATGAAACATCTATCAACATCAAGGATAATAACATTCAACATGTCAGATGTCTATCTAAAGCAAGAATATAGAGTAGACAAATCAAGACCCGTCAAACCTCATCAATCAAATCAAACTTATCTCAGAGGGACTCATATCAACTCATCCCATCTCATCTCATCTCATCTCCACTTAGAGTACTCTAGGTGGGATCTTTCTGAGAGTTTCTCTTATCCAAAAATAAGCACTTATGAGCCAGTGATTGTACAACAATCTCACTGAAAACAGTCGCTCCATACTTTCCAGGTAGGGAACGAACCAAAACCATAATGGACAAGTCCAAATGGAGACAATAATCTATAAGTCCTCTCTTAATTCCAGAGACTTCTAATTAGAGGGAATATCAACATGATGTGATGTGATGGTCCCAATCCTCAGCTAAACTTGGCTCTGTAGTTTGATGAGTGCAAGTTGGATTAAATCTTACTCTTTTGGTGCTCGATACTCCTCCCATGAATAAATGGTCATAAAATAATCCATCCAATCAAACTATCTCAATCAACCTCGTGAAAGCATTTATCATTCAATCAATCTCATAAAGACTCTCATCATCTCATCAATCAACATCTTAATCAATAGCTCAAGGCTTAGATCAATGATTAGGGAACAATCAAATAGACAAATCATTAGAGTTCATTTGGGAAGACTCATGGACCAACAAATACTATCAGTCTATTATCATTCTCACATTCACAACCACTATCTCTATCAACATTCTCAATCTAGGCTCTAGACATAATTCCTATCTTCTTTCATGCATGCTTTGAATAATTAACATATAGGGTTACACAATATCTCATGAAAAATATTCAATTCAAGAAAATAAATTCATGATGATCATCAACATAAGAAAATACATATAATTAATATAATTTTCAAGAAAACCCATCAAGAATCATGTATGTAGACTCATAAACTATCAAAACTCTTCTAAGACCATCTATGGGGCACATGAGAGAACAATATCATGATTTTAGTTTAGCCTTACATACCTGGAATGCAGCTTTACCAATCAACCTTCAAGAATTTCCTTGAATTCTTCAATCTACGCTTCCCTCTTCTCCTCTCTCAAGCCCTAGTCTTTCAAGTGTTTAGGAAAGGACATAGAATGAGGGTTTTGACCCTATTTACGCATCAAAATGACCAAATATGATCATGTTTTGAGTTTAGGAGGGGTTGGGAATTGACTGGAGTTCCCCTCAAAATAAAAGTAAGATTTTCATCCCGAAATTGCCCAGTCCGTGATGCGGACATATATATTTTTTTCCGAAAGTTTTCTGAACGAGTTTCCAATTCCTATCGAAACAATTAAAAAAATATAAGTGTAGGTCTGCGTCCCAGGAGCGTCGTGCCTCGGCGCGCACCGATATTGGAATTCACCTCTAATCAAAAAATTATTTTTCAATCCGATGGCTCTAAAATTCGAACGAGATTATTTTTTCACTCAATTATCCATTTTGATTGCATATCCGGTCTCGGATTCACAAACGGAGCATAGGAAGATGCATTACGCACACACCTCTATTGTAGGAGTATTTTGATAACTTTACCAGGTATTACATCATCTCCCCCTTGGGATCATTCATCCTCGAATGATGATTAAAGGTGGATATTAAGGCACAAATAGACTCAAACTCATCTCATCATTCACATCTATCAATCAAACTCTCGACTCTTTCTCAATCATCAATCAACTCTATTCGGACTCAAGAATAGACAATCAACTCAAGAAAAGACAATCAATTTAGTTAAGGGTAAGGAAATTAGTTTCAACATTCTCATCATTTGGCACAAATAGGTGCGGATATTTTGTTTTCATCGCTTTCTCAGCTTCCCATGTGGCTTCCTCAATGAATTGATTCCTCCACAGGACTTTGACTGAGGCTATCTCTTTGGTTCTCAACTTGGGAATCTAACGATCAAGGATTTGGACCGAAATTTATTCATAAGTCAAGCTATCCTTCACTCCAATGCTCTCCACGGGGATCACCAAGTTAAGATCTCCCAAACATTTCTTTAACATCGACACGTGGAACACTGGATGGATTGCATCTAACTCAGAAAGAAACTCTAATTCATAAGCGACCTTCCCAACCCTCTTCATAATTTTGATAAGGTCCAATATAGCGGGGACTCAATTTACCCTTCTTCCCAACTCTCATGACATCTTTCATAGGTGACACTTTCAAATATACCCAATCATATATCTCGAACTCTAAATCTCTTCTCTTCATATCCGTATAGGATTTTTGGCAAATCTACGTAGTCTTCAACCTCTCTTTAATGACCTTAACCTTCTCCATTGATTGATGGACAAGATCAAGCCCAATTAACTCCGCTTCTCCAACCTCAAACCACCCAATCTGTGATCTACATCTCCTTCCATACAAAGCTTCATAGTGAGCCATTTAAATGCTTGCATGATAACTATTTGTTGTATGCAAATTCAATCAATGGTATGTGATTATCCCAATTTACCTTTAAATCAAGAACACAAGCCCTCAACATATCTTTAAATATCTGAATTGTATGTTTTACCTGACCATCTGTCTGTGGATGAAAGGTTGTACTCAAATTTACTTTTGTACCTAATCCTTTATGGAACGATCTCCAAAATTGGGAGGTGAATTGCGCTCCTCTGATCAATATGATGGACAAGGGAACCCCATGAAATATCACAATCTCTTGGATATACATCTTAGCGTACTCCTCCGTAGTGTTAGTTGTCTTAACTGCTAAGAAGCGAGCCGATTTGGTCATCCTATCTAATATCACCCATATTAAATCATGTTTCTTTTAAGACCTCGGTAGACCAGTAATGAAGTCCATATTGATCATCTCCCACTTCAATTCCGAAATCTCAAACCTCTAAACTAATCCACATGGCCTTTGATGCTCAACATTCACTTGCTGACAATTCAAGCACTTTGAAACAAATTCAGCAATATCTCTCTTCATTCCACTCCACCAATAGACTTCTCTCAATTTGTGGTACATTTTGGTAGAGCCAGGATAAATGGAATGTCTAGTGCTATGAGCTTCAACCATGCTTTTATCTCAAATACCATCAACATCAGGAATGCCCAATATACTCTAGCATCTCAACACCCCATCTCCCCCTTTAGAGAAGACCATCACTTTTTGTTTGTAGATAGCCTCCTTCAATTAGAGTATGATAGGATCTCGATCTTGCTTCTCTTTCATATCTGCCACAAAAGATGAAGCAAACTCATTCTGAACATTAACTCCTCCCTCACTATTCTTCTCCAGTTGAACTCCCAATTGAGTTGATCGATGCACTTCTTTAGCTAGTGATGTGCTGTCAAAATACAACACATTTGATGCCTGATACAAAGGATTTTGTGAGTTCTTAAAGCGGCTTTTTAGTGATTTGATGTGTTTTTGTTTTAATCTTGCAAAAAAGTTAGGTTGGCATGATTTTGAAGAAAAGTTGCAGGTTTTGCTGAAGCATAGGCCATACAATCCCTCCTACGACTCATAGGTTATGTCGTAGCAGCAATCAAAGACCAAAAGTTAAAAATCTGCCAAGTGAAGGTCACCTCTACGAGCCCATCCTATGAGGTGTAAGACATACTATGACTCGTATAGGTTTACATATAGCAAGAACCAGAGGGCCAAAATATTGGATCGAAAACTGTAGACCAAGATTACGAGAAAACATACGAGTCATAGCCCAAGCAATGACTCATACCTATGGGTTGTACTAGTTTAGTCCAAGATGCCAAGATCCTGATACGAGACTCCGACTACGACTCGTAGTTCCTCCTATGAGTCGTAACTGCTACATTTATCAGCTACCAGCTGTCGTTTCTATGTAAATTCTTGGGTTATTGTGTAAACACTACATAGAGTTTAATTTAGGTTTTTTTAGGAGACTTCAATCAGTAGACAATTCTCCATTATATTTTGAAGCTTTTGTTAGGTTTTTAGAGTAGTTTATTGTTCTCTCTTGGAAAATTCATTTTGGGGATTGCAAATCTTGCCTTGTACTCATTGTTGATCAATCAAGCTTGTGGGTTTGGAACTTGTGGTGCCTATTTCATTCATTGTTATTGGTGAAATTCTCAACTATTTCTATTATTTGCATATTTGTGTGTTTTATCTTAGCCATCAGTAGCTAAGCACCCACAACTTGGGGTTGTGGGAACTATAGATAGTTGATTTTAGATGGTCTGTTTTGTACATATCTATGATTAGGGCTTTGCATGTATTGTCTATTTCCCTTCATGATTAATGTTGTTTGATGGTGGCCAACACCAAACCCTGCCTACTATCACAATCCCGACCAAGGTTGTGATGAATAGGAAAAGGGAAGTAGATGACATGATTCGGTTGATATGTTCCCGTCTAATCGACCAAAGCTGACCCAAGGAGAGGTTGACTGGGTTAATAGGTATTGGTTAGTTGGCATGACATGGTAGCTGACCAAGCGCCATGGTGAAATTTGACCTTCACCTTTACAAGAGGGATGGAAGAATCTGAGTTACCATCCTACATGTGATTCACTAATCGTAGTTATGTTATCTAGGGTAATTTAGTCAACAAACCATGGGGAACACAATTCTCAAGTTGTCCCCAAAATTGAGTGTTTTCCTGCATTTTATTAGTGTTTATTTTATGTTGTTTTTGAATCACAAACCCCCCACCCTACTCCCCCACCCCCTATTTAGAGATTGTAGTTATAGATACTAGAAATGATTAGTAGTGAAATCTTGTAGTCAAGCCCTGTATTCCATATGGATTCGACCCTAACCTGGGTAAGGTTAATTACTGATAGCGACCGCTTTCTTATTGGAGCGTGATCATTATCAAAA
>JAPFFP010099135.1:0-19918 GCA_026153255.1 Solanum medicagineum | reverse complement strand
GAATATGAAGTCAGATTTTTGATATCATGTATGGATATTTAGATATATGGAAATTACGATTCTGGGCACTTCCGAGGCACATTTTCGGACACTTTTTGGGGTCGTTTCAATAATCAAAAGAATGATGGATATTGCATGATGGTCATGGCAAGAAGTGGGAAAAGCACCATAGATCCCCCAATGCTGGTGGTTGAGGATGAAGCTTGTGAGAAGGGTGTTGGTAACAAGGTTGATGTTGGTGAAGATGGTTCGGAGAGCAATGGGATGCAAAGAGAAGAGGTGAAAGGGCAAGGAAACGGCAGGATGATCCCAAAACCTCCTCCACCTTTACCTCAAAGACTCAAGAAGAAGGAGGAGGACTATAAATTCAAACACTTCCTTTCTATGTTGAAGCAATTGTCTATTAACATCCCCTTTCTAGAATCATTAGAGAAGATGCCCAGGTATGCTATTTACATGAAGTATTTGGTAATGATGCCCAGGTATGCTATGTACGTCGAGCCTAGAGCTTTTGCAAGAGCTTCAACAATGTAGTGCCATCATGACCAAATGCCTAGTCCAAAAAGAGGGAAGACCCCGGTGTATTAACCATTCCTTGTCCCATCGGTGATGTAAAGTTCACAAGAGTATTATGTGATTTAGGAGCAAGCATAAATTTTATGCCTCTTGCCATTTTCAAAAAGCATGGTCTTCATACTCCTACACCTACAAAAATGCAGTTACTCATAGCGGATAGAACTATCAAAAAGCCAAAAGGGATGCTTCTTGATGTTCTTGTAAAAGTTGATAAATTCATCTTTCCTACTGATTTTGTGATCCTTCATCATGAGGTTGATTTTGAGGTGCCCATTATATTAGGAAGACCATTTCTGGCCATCGGAAGAGCCTTGGAGGATATGGATTCTGGTCAACTTCGGTTCAGGGTCAACAATGCAGAGGTTGTTTTTGACATCCGCAAAATAATGAAGGAACCGGACGAGTTCAAGAGTGAAGTGTGGGCCATTGAGGATTTATTATGATGGATGATGACTAAGTTAAGACATGACGTTAAATAAGGGGCTTTTTCTGAGGCAACCCAAGTATCTTTCATGTTTTTGGCTTGTGTTTAAGTTTATTTTTGTTGTTTTAATTGTTAGGTAGTGGATTGATTTTTGGTTTTGATTTTAAAGAGATTGAATTAGCTGTGTTGTTTTGACCATTTGTGTGTTTTGAAATTTTGGTTTGCAGGTATGAACCAAGTGCTGAAAGTGTGAAGAATGGCATTTGATGCAACCTCTACGACCAGGCTTACAAGCGGTAGTGCACGGTATGACTCGTAGCATGCCTCATAGAGGGAAACAAAGTTTTATTGAAATTGGCACATATACTACGAGCTAGCCTTATGATTCATAGTCCATCCTACGAGTCATAAGTGGGGTTCGTAGTGCCCAGGTATGATTTCTAAATTTTTCTAAGTGTTGGAGTCTGCTATAAGACCACGCCTATGAGTCAAAGGAAGCCCTACTACTCGTAGTTGGGGTTTCGTAGCCCCGATCTGCTAAATTTTAATAGTGTACTCGATTTTCTATAAAAGGGGTCAAAATTCATTTTGACCCCTAATTCTTCATTCTCAACCTTAATCCACACATATTTCCCCCAAAATTTTCAAGAATTGTTCTGGTCATTTTTCTGACAACCTATGTTATTTTCCGATGAGAATTCCAGCGAGCACCATTACCTAGGGTTTTTCCTCCTTTTTCTCTCTCAGTGCATCTAATTGCTTTGTATTCTCTCAATTGATATGCTTTCTTGGTTAAATTTGGGACACAACTTTTATTATCTTCTCAAAAGTTTTGGATGATTGTGTGTTTGGATGTGATGTTGAAGGCGCCCATGAGAAAATGGTTGTTTAGAGATGAGAACTAGGGTTTGTCGATTTAAGTTCCTTGATGTTGTTTTGAATTGCAAATTCTCCCTTGTTGGTTAAATTTGACATCAACACCTTGTCATATGTAGTGTTCATCATGGTCATTATAGTGAATAATTGTGGATTGATCAACTGTTGGTTTCTTGTCGAGGTGCAATTTGGTTGTTGATGTGTGTTAGGATTGTAAATGGGCTTTTGAGATACCCGTTGAATGAATTTGCGTTTCATCCCTTTGAACTTCCTTTATTTTATGTAGTTCTGATTGTCGTGATTTTAGGGATTGAAAACTTTTGGGTGATTCTTGAATGTGTTGGGAAGTTGTTATTTGATTGTCAATTATTGATACAACTTGTGGGGTAATTGTGTCTTTAATGTTCATTACTAGGGTCATATTTGACATACTTGTTGAATTGATTGAGAGAATTGCTTCAAATGATGTTTGAATTTTGTTTGTTGATGGCAGTTTGTGTGGTGAAGTTACAGGCACCACAGGTGCCCATTGTTTTCTACTACGAGGAATTCCTATGACTGGTAGATATCCTACGAGTCATAGTGATCCTTCATAGGATACAACAGTCCCCTATGGTTCCTTAACATTTACCATACAAAACCAGCCTATGGGTTGTAGTGTTCATTATGAACCATAGTGGGGGTCTCATAGGACCTATGTTGTGCTTTAAAAGGATTTTGAAAATTGCTACGAGCCCAGGCTATGACTCGTAGGTCACTCTACGAGTTGTACCTGTTTTCGTATCTGCAAATCTGCAGTTGGTATAGTGTTAAATTTTTATGTGTTTTACTTTTGCTCTTGTTTCTTCTTGTTGCTTTCTCTGATTGCGTTATGATGTTGTTGCAACTATGGTGCTCATTAGTGGTATTGGGTATGATTTTTAGGTACGATGCGCCCAAAAGATAAAAAAGCAAGCCGGGCCTTTCATAGAAAGCTGATAGATGAGGCCTCAGATACTGAGCAGACCGAGGGATCAGAGGAGGTCCACAGGGTCCAGATTGACCCAGAGGAAAATATACCTCAAACAAGAGATAGAGCTGTATAGACCTAGATGATAGCTAAGAGTTCCTCCCAGTCTGATACGAAGGCTAATGGAGATGAGTCAGCTCATAGTTCACCACAGATGACTCTTACTCATACAGAGTTAGATTCTCATAAGGCATCACAGACTAAGCAGGGTGAGGCAACAACCCTCGGTCAACGCCCTATTTCCTCCACTGATTATAGACCCATCTGATGGGGAGTCCTGGGTATGGAAGAAATCTACTATAAGGCTATAGTGCTAAAGGGACTAGGAAAGCCTATCAATCAGTTCCACGAGGAGTCGAAGCTGAATGATTCAAGGTTGAGTAGGGTTCCATCTTTAGAGGCAGATATTGATTGGCACGAACTTCGATGGTTATCAGTGTAGTTGGGCAAGTATGCCCTGTATTTTGTTTGAGAGTTCTACACTACCTATGCTGCTACTATCTTCACAGATCTTCCCAAAGGAAAGAAGGCCATTGATCATCCTAGACTATGGGAGGTCTTAGTCCGGGGTCAAAGAGTCGACATTCAGATGAGACCATTCGCAGGGTTCAATTTGGGCCTAATTACCGGGTGCCACATTCCATTGCCGAATATATTGACAAGATTGAGAAGATAAGGCTAGTAGTGATAAGGAAAAATGTGGGCCTAAGGACTGAGCTTCTCTAATGGGTGGCTACCAAGATTTATAAGGGCAATGCCGAGCCAGTATGGGTCACAAACCACACTGAGTCGATAGTGAAGGATCATCCCTCCTTTTTCGGCCAAATTTTGGTGGTCCATTATCCAATCACGCATCAAGCCTACATTTTCAGATAATGTAATCACTTCGGAGGGGGCTCTGTTGCTAGCCAATATTTTAGCTGGCTATGAGTTAGACTGAGCATGCGTCATAACAGAGCAGATTCATGAGTCTGCATTGCGGACTAAAACGTCATTGCCATTCCCCATCATGATACATCGACTATGCAATGAGGCCAGAGTTTTGGTTTCTCTCTACCTCTACCCACATGTAGAGGCCTTGCATACTATGGATCCCAGCTTGATTAAGGATGATGAGAATCCAATTGTCCTAACGAGCCCTGCTTCTCCTTCCATGCTAGATCCATTCCCACTCGAGACACCTACTCAGGAGTCAACTCCAATTCCTACCATCTCCACTCCAGTTGCACTAGAGCAGCCTCCAACTGTTAATACCGCGACGATGTCCTCCACAGCTACACTTGCACAAAAGCCATCTGCTACTCAGGTTACTTTTGTAGACTACCCTATTATGTCTGCTATTTCTTTTTAGGCTTTGGTACGTAGGTTGACTAGGACAGAGGTCCAGCTGGGTAGATTGATAGACTAGCTCAAGCCATGGGTTCGCCAAATAATCGGGGACTCAGAGGAGAGGGCCAAGGCATTCACTATTGTTGAAGTGGATTAGAGAGTGCTTATAGTGGATGCCAGGGTGCAGCAGAGGCTTTAGGGAGCACGACTTGCTAACATGGCTATCGTAAAGGAGGGGTTGGCCATGTTCAAGGCCGACCTGATGAAATTATTAGCAACCCTGGACGAGGCACTTGAGGGTGAGGATTTGATTAACTTATTTGAGGATAGCCCACGGGAATAGACCCCTGTAGAGTGATGATGCAGTTGTGACCAGAAGAGACCGAGGACAATTGAGGAGGCAAAGTTGGAGGAGCAAATTACAGACCAGGTGGTTCGAGAGTCTTTAGCCATGAAGTAGTTAGGGAAGGCTTGAGCAACAGATATTACGAGGAGCCAGTAGCTCGAGTACCACTGTAGCCCAAACCACTCATGAGGAGAGCGAGCCCTAGGACCAGATGGATACCGGTGCATGAGCACCATATGTTTGCGACTTTTGACCCTCACACTTCTTATCTCTTGATACATTCTTCCTATTCAGACACTATTTTTTTTATTATGTTTGGATAATTTTGGATGTTTTACTTTGGATGTTTGGTTTTATTTTGGACATTTGTTTTAATTTTGTATATATACACACACACACACACACACGCACTTTGAGGACAAAGTATCAACTTTTTGGTGGGGTATGGGAAGTTATGGACTTGAGTGAAGTATGAGAAGCTTTTAGTCCATAAATATTCTATTTTAGATCCCAAGGTTTTCTTGCCTTGTTTCTTTTTCCTTGTAGATGAGTTTACTTTCTGTTGTACCAGCATGTTTTAGGTGTTGTAGATAATTTGTGGATATATAGCGATTGTTACTTTTGGCATGTATATAATCTTGAGTGGCTTTATGAGTGTTTTGAAAAATGGATACCCACAAAAAGTTTGGGATTGTTTGTTACTATTGCAATCTTGCATGTGATTGGTTTGGAAATATTTGTTTTAATAAAGTGAAGGCAAGTTGATGCTTGAAGCATAACCTGTTAGTCTATGATTGATTGTGCATGCTCTGCCATAAGTGTGTGAGCAAATTTTTGTCATATTTCATGCATTATATACTAATTCAGAACTTTCCTTGTTACTCAGAGATTAGATTAGAGATTTTGGTTTATTAAGAAAGGATCTTAGGCCATTGTTCTTTAAGTTAGTCCACTTTTGCCCAAATGACCTACCAAATATACTAGTTTATCCCTTTTTCCAAATGTTTTAGCCTTCCATGTATCTGTTCTTTCTTGATACCTTGCTAGCCTAACCTTGTATAGTGAAATACCTTGATATTGTCCCTGGTCTATCCTTGAACATATGAACCTTGATTGAGGCAAAAAACCTAAGTTGAGGGTGGCTACCAAAAGTGGCCCTGGTTCAGGAAATGGATATTGTGTACTTCACCTTAGGCTAAAAGCCTAAGTTAAGGGTGGCTAATATTGTGGTATAGTAGCAAAAATGAGGTTACTAGTTGGAAATGAAAGAAAAATGGAAAATCATGTGAAAAGTGAGAGAAAAGGAAGAAAAAGTGTCTTGAAATCAAAAGAATAGCAAAATGAGTTCAAAAATGAGGTACAACTGAAAAACAAAAAGAGAGCACCCGAAAAATCCTGAAAATTATGAATAAGGGAGGTCAAAATGAAAATAGCTGAGTTGTAAAGGCAAAAGTGTTGAAAAACTTGGTTCAAGGATGGCTTTTAGCCACTAATTACCCAAAGTACCTTACCAAAGCCCCATGAGCCTATGTTACAAGTCTATAAAGTCCTAAAGTGATCCTAATCTAACTAGTCAACAGTCTGGGTGTGAGTATATGGACAAGCCTATGGTGTTGGTTATCATGTATGAATCTCATTTGCGAGAGTGAGGATACTTGCACAACCTCTGATCTTTGATTTCTTTTTGAGTAAATGGAGGGACTTCTTTTCTATGAGGGCATTTGCATGACATGTTTGGCATATGACTTGTTCGGTGATTGTTAATTGCTGATACTCCTTTGCTTGTCATAGTTAGATTGTCAAATGCATTATTTTGTCTTGGTTTGCTTGGTGACTATTCAATCACGTTTTGAAAATGAGAGTTAGGTACCTAAGTTGGAATTGAGTAATGTGTATGCCATTAGTATAGTTGCTATGTATTTCTCAATGACTATTTAGTTCGAGTCGTCGCTTAAGGACAAGCAACACTTCTAAGTTGAGGGTGTTGATGTGCTGTCAAATTACAGCCCATTTGATGCCTAAAACATAGGAATTTTCATGTTCTTAATGCGATTTTTTATGAGCTTTTGTGTTGTTCTTGCAAAAAATACAGGTTGGCATGATGTTGGGAGAAAATTGCAGATTTTGATGAAGTTCAGGACATATGAGCCATCGTATGAGCTGTGGCCCAAGCTATGAGTTGTAGTGTTCTCTTATAGCAAGAAATAGTGCTCAAAAATTAGAAATTTGCAAAGTGAAGGTCAGCTATATGAAGCTAACATACGAGTGGTAAGTCTCACTACAATTCGTAGTAAGGGGCCTCACAGCCGGAAATAGTGTTTCCAAAATTCGGATCAAGAACTGTAAGTAAAGACTACGAGAAGACACTGTGAAGCGTACATCAGACCACAGCTCATAGCAATGGATCATAGCAGTCAAGTCTGAAATGCCAAGTGCTGACTACGAAAGCCCGATTATGACTAGTAGGTCACCCTACGAGTCGTAACTGCAAATTTTACCTGCTGCAAGCTGTATTTTCCATTTTATTTTTAAGGTCATTTTGTAAATAGCATAAATAGTTAATGCTAGGGTTTTTGAAAGTGAGACTTGAAACTTTTACAAATTCTACAACTTTGAATATTTTTTGAGAGCAGTTTTGTTAGGGTTTCGAGTAGCTTTTAGGATTTTTATGTGAAGACCCATTTTGGGGGATTTGAAATCACTTGTGCTCAAACTCCATTGTTGCAAGCTTGTGGTTCAATATCAAGGTGGTTTTGTTCTTCGTTGTTCTTGGGTAATCTCTAAACCATGTTTATTATACTCATTGTTTTTGATGTTGCCCTAGCCATGAGTGGCTAATCACGCACAACTTGGGTTGTGGGAACCATGAAGAGTTGACTTGGAAAAACCTGGATTTTGTGCATTTCTTTGATTGGGTATTTGCATGTATTGTCTATTTCCTTTCATTTTGAATGTAGTCAAACCCCGCCTACAATCACGATCACGACCAAGGTAGTGACGAATAGGAAAAGGGAAGTAGATGTCAAGATTCAATTGTTGTGTTCTCATCTAATCAACCAAATCTGACCAAGGGGAGGTTGACGACCAAGTGCCATGGTGAAATTTTACCTTCACCTTCACAAGAGGGCTGGAAGAACCTAAGTTACCATCCTTCATGCGATGTGTCAATTAGGGTTATGTTATCCGGGGTATCTAAGTAAATAAATCATGGGGAACACAATTCCCACATTGCCCCTCAATTTGATTTTCTCTTTGCACTAGTAGTGTGGTTTTTTATCTTCTTTCATTTTAAATTGCAAAACCTCCCCATTCTAGAGAAGTTAGTTGATTGCTGCTTGAAATAATTGTTAGTGAGTCAATATGGTCAACCCCGTATTCCCCGTGGATTCGACCCTAACCTCCGGTTAGGTTTATACTTGATAGAGACTGCTTTACTATTGGAGCGTGAAATCAGCAGGTTGAGCTCTTTCTGACTGAAGACATATTGCAAACTTTTGCTATTATTCAACACGTCTACATGTACTCCATACAAATAGTGATACCAGATCTTAAGTGCGAATACCACCGCTCCCGCTTCGAGATTATGAGTCGGATAATTCCTCTTATAAATTTTAAGTTGTCTGGAAGCATATGCTATCACCTTCCCTCTTTACATCAACACACACCCAAGTCCAACTCTGGATGCATCACAATAGACCACAAAGTCTTTTGTCTCATCGGGCAACGTCAAAACTGGGGCTATAGTCAGTCGGGTCTTTAACTCTTGAAAGTTCTTCTCACATTCATCAGACGACTAAAACTTGACCTTATTTTGAGTTAGCTTTGTCAATGGTGCCTATAGAGAAGAAAATCCCTCAATAGATTTGCAATAGTAGCATGCCAACCCCAAGAAACTTCTTATGTTTGTTGGTGAGGTCGGTCTGGGCTAGTTCTTAACCGCTTCAATCTTCTGGGCATCAACTCGAATACCATCAGCCGAGACAACATAACCTAGATAGGCCACTGACTTAAGCCAAAATTCATATTTCAAAACATTGCATACAATTTATGGTCTTTAAGAGTTTGAAGAATCACTCTAAGATGGTTAGTGTGCTGCTCTTCATCCTTAGAATATACCAGGATGTCATTAATAAATACAATCATGAACATGTCAAGGTACAGTCGGAATACTCTATTCATCAAGTCCATGAAGGCTGCAGGTGCATTAGTCAACCCAAAGGACATGACCAAGAACTCAAAGTGGCCATATACAGTCAAAAGCTGTCTTTGGAATGTCATATCTCCTTACTTTCAACTGATGATAACCAGATCTGAGGTCTATCTTTGAAAACCAAGAGGTTCCCTGAAGTTTTTCAAACAAATCATCTACCCTTGGGAGAGGATATTCTTAATTGTGACCTTTTTTAGTTGCTTGTATTCTATGCACATTCTGAGAGACCTATCTTTCTTCTATATGAATAGAATAGGAGCACCCCAAGGAGAAACACTCAGTCTGATCAATGCCTTCTCTAACAAGTCCCTCAACTGCTCCTTCAACTCTTTCAATTTAGAGGGGCCCATCCTATAAGGTGAAGTTGAGATAGGCTGGGTATCGAGAAGAACATTAATCCCAAAGTCAATCTCTCTATTGGGAGGGACTCCAGGCAGATCCTTAGGAAATATTCCAGGAAGCGCATTTAAAATTGGAACTGACACAAGAGTAGAAGGCTCCACATCATAAGATTTGACTCACACAAGGTGGTAGATGCACCCTTTAGAGATTAACTTTCTATCTCTAAGATATGCAATAAATTTTCCCTTAGGCCCAACAAAATCTCCTCTCCGCTCTGTAACAGGCTCATTGGGAAACTGAAACTTGACTGTTCGGGTTGTAGAGTCAACAGTGGCATAACAGGCGTGGAGCCAATCCATATGAAGAATTATATCAAAGTCAATCATCTCTAACTCAACCAGATCAGCAAGAGTATCCCTATGGTAGATAAACACTACACAATCTCTATAAACTCTCTTGGCTATGATAGACCCACCAACAAAGTGGCAACAGGGAAAGGCTTAAGTAAACACTCAGGAGAAATCTCAAATTGTCTAGACACATATGGTGTTACAAAGGACACTGTCGCCCCTAGGTCAAGCAAATCATAACAATCGAAAGTAAAGACTTGGAGCATACCCGTCACGATGTCAATTGCAACCTCTTGGTCCTGTCTGTTCCCCATTGCATAGAGATGATTCATTCCTTCGCTTGTCCTCGGTGAGGCACCATTCTTATTACCTCAGGGTGGCGGCATGGTAGTAGAAGATTGGGCTCTGTTGCCCCAAAGTGGATAGTCTCTCAAGAAATGACTTGTCTGGCCACACTTATAGCAACTATTTCGTCCTTCCCTTTACTCCCCTAAATGCATCCTGCCGTATTTACCACAAGGTGGTTTCCCTTTCGAGCCAAGGGTCACACTGGTTTGTGAACCATGTGCTCTAAAGTTTGACTGCCCCTTCGATTTCTTATCATATCTGACATTTCGAGTTGGTGCACTAGTTGATTATAGGACATACCTCGAATGCTGAAGTAAGACCTGTCCCCCTTATACTGCTTGTTCTAGTTAGCCTTGTGCCCGGTTGACTTGGCGTTTTTGCTCATGTGCTCTTCTTTGTCTTTCTTCTTATCCTCCGCTATTTGCTAGGCATAAACCATGAGTCTGGAAATGTCCATGATCGAAATCAGTAACGCTTCCTTGCATTCCCTCTTCGTATGTTTGCCCAACCTATACAAAAACTTTCTCATCCTTGCCCTAATGTCTTGGACCATCTCTGGAGCATACTTGGACAACTTAATAAACTTTATCCTATACTCTTTGACGATCATCTCCTCCTATTTCATGTTTACGAACTCTTCAATCTTTGACTCCCTCAACTCCTAGGGAAAGAAGTGGTCGAGGAAATCACTCTCAAACTTGTCCCACTGAGCAGGCTTAGCATCTTCACCTCAACTATCCTCCCATTAGTTGTACCAGACATTCACCACATCCTTAAGCTAGTAGGAGGCAAGCTCAACCCCTTCAATCCCACTAGCATGTATGTCCCTCAACACTTTCTACATCTCGTCGATGAAATTTTGTGGGACCTCCTCAACCTTCGACCCCGTATATACTAGAGGGTTCATTCTCAAGAAGTCTCTAAGTCTTGTTGCGGTAGTTGACTCCTGTGAGTTGGAACTAGGAGCCTGACGACCTCCGCTGTTACCCTGGGAGGCCACTAGCTGAGTGAGCATGGTAATGGATCCCCTAAACTCTGCCTATGAGGTGGGAGCCGGTTGTGGATGTGCAGGGGGCACCTGTGGGACCTCAGCAGCCTTTGCAGGTCGACCTCGCCTCCTCGTCCCTGTCTGAATAGTGACCTCTACTTGGGAATTTTTAGCAGTTGGGGCTGAGGCATCTCTCTGACCTATAGTTCGTTTTGGAGGCATATTCTACAAACGTGTAACGCACAAATTAGAACAAGATTTTCATTGAGTTAAACTCTATTGCATGAACTTAGATCATAGAAGAAGGGTAACACTTTCCGATGTCCTATAGCCTCTTACTTATGAAGTGTGGTGCACAACACACCCATAAACAAGACTCTACTAGACATGACTTCATAGACTCCCTAGGACACTTGAACTCTGGGCTCTGATACCAAATTTTTCATTCCCCCAAAGGGTACCCAGGATGCAACTGGCACTCAACGACTATTGCAAGTCCCCGAGCGAACTACTTGGTCTCATTGTCACATCTTACTTAACAGCGGAGGAATACTCAATGATAGTATCAAGGAAAAGACAGAAATATCATAATTAGTCTCTCAAAATAATTTGAGTCTGAATAGGAAAATACTCAAGAATACTTCACTCAAAGTCTATGAAACCTCTACTCGAAACATCTAGAAGGTACCATCACAAGCCATGGCTACAACAAATTCAACAAACTAACTAAAAATGTAAAGAAGAGAGTAAAGGGTATCCTCCGAATGTAGGGGAGGACTCACCACCTTCTAGACTTAGGGTGTTGAACCTCAACAACGCGTCTGCTGAAGTCCCCTATCTGTTAAATTTGCATCATGAAATGATGCAACGCCAAATGGTGTTAGTACATTGAATGTATTGTATGAAAAATAGGCTAAAGTAAATAGATAATGCTCAAACCAATCAACAACTCAGCTCAAAACTCAACTCTTTATGTTATACGTCAACTCAAATAAATCATGCAAGTTTTAAGTTTGAAATCATGCTTTAGAAATAGACTTAGTGTTTACAATGTAACTTAGTTTAAAAATTATGACACACTCAACTCAAGTATTATTTGGAAGTTTCTCTAACCAACATAACTCACACCACCATGAGTTTTGGTGATGTACAACGAATATGACATTGTTGCCTCGCCCATCCTTAACTTGCCACAGAAAAGGACGCGTCAACCTCTACCTCTACCTCTCTCTCGAATCCTAAGAGACTGTCCCTCTATGGGGACTTGGGCCACCAAAATTATCCTATGCGACCATCCTATGCGGGCAACGTAGTTCTGGATGACTCTCTTCACCCAACTCGATGCTCAATACTCCTTCCAAAACTAACTCATGCTCATGGATATTAGCTCAACTCATCTCTTCGACTCATCTCAAACAAGTTAACTCAGTTCTCAGTAGCTCAACTCAATTTCTCAACAACTCAATAACTCAGGACCGTTGTCCATGCAATGCAACTCAAGATTCTAATCCACATCATACAAGACTCCCACGAATTACGATCAAGTGATATCACATTAGTAGGATCAGTATAAATGACATGATCGATACTAATTAAATGAACACATAAAGCAATAAAACATACATGAAGCAAGAAAACACACTTCTCAAGATCACATTACTTAGTTTGAAAGATTGGGTTCACAATTTCAATTAGTCAGTAAAGAAGGAAAATGCTAAGCTTAGGGTTCATGTATCAATCAGGTGAAAGACATTCATAACTCAAAGTAACAATAGTGAAACTCATAACTCGACTCAAATATATCCAAGAAACTCAATTCTGTACAAGAATTTGAAGATTTACGAATCATCAGTTTTAAAGAATGCAATTAATACTTAAGATCTCGACCCAAGTAAATGAAGGGGTGTGTGGATGAACACGTCCAACACTTTAGATAGCGTTACATACATGGTATGGAGTTTGACAATCAATTCCTCAAGAAATTAGCCTCAATCCTTTGAACCCTAGCTCTTTCTCATCTTCTTCGCTCAAGGTCTCTACTTAGCTTTTGCATAAGGGGCTTTGGAATAGGTTTTTCAAACTGTTTTATGCCAAAAATGACTTGTATTGGTTCTAGAAGGGGTGAAAAAAATTGAAGAATACATCTCAAAAGGTTTAAAATCTTGAACTTTGGTCGAACAGGTAGCGGGAACAGGTCCGTGACGTGGACCTGTCGCACACCTGTGTATTTTTGAAAATCAAACCCTCGTCAAAAAATTAAAAAAAATGTAAGTGTGGGTCCAAGACTAGGGCGCATCGCGGTCCTATCACGTACCCTCATTGTCTCGGTCTTCGGATCAAAAAATTATTTTTGGATCTAGTAGCTCTAAGTTTGGGTCGAAAACCACTTCTCCACCAAGTTTTTCGTGTTGATCGTAAATCTCATCTAGGATTTTCTATTCAAGCTTGGAAAGATGTGTTATGCACACGATTCTATTCTAGGAGCACTTTGGTAATTTTATCGAGTGTTACATCTCCACATGGTTAAATATTCTCCACATTTCTACTAAATGTCTAGGTCTAGAACTTTCCACTTACAACTATAAATAAGACCTCATTTCATCTTCTTGCATGAAAAAGTAATATCTCAATTTCTCACCAGGTCTTTCAATTTTAGGTAAGTTTTTCATTATTCTCATTGTTCTTACCTGATATTTATTTAGTCTTCATTACAGTGCATATGACTATTTTGTCTTATGATGATAATCAAGTGATGGTGCTTGTTTGGCCTATTTTGAAGTCTGGCTTGTTCATATTTAGTGACCTTATTGTGATAAATTTTATGGGTTGTATGTGGTTGATTTGTTTCTATTATGATTTTTCATGTTTTTAAGGATGTCATTGCTTTTAATTTTTCTTTGAGACTAGTGATGTTTTTAAGTGAACTGATCTTCAGGCCAACAAGCATGAAAATCTTCAAACACATAATAAGTATACAATGTGAACCTCTTTTGTTTATCAGAAGTCTTATGTTTTGAAACAAAAGCCATTGTCTTTTCCATAAAAAAAAATTCTACCATACAGAAAGGTGAATCAAATATGACCAAGGGTAAAATTATCATTTTATTTTTCTCAACAATTTTAAAAGAATTTTGTCTATCATATATAATTAGGGAAAAATTGTTAAATCATACCCTTCACTTACTTTTCGACAAAGTAACATGATATTTTGTATTAAAAAAAGTTTTGCACTTATCGATTTGCTAGAATTTTTTTTATAATATAACTATAGGAACACATCTATACATATGATTGTCTTTTTGCGGAAAATTTTTCACCTATAAATAAATAAAAAAACATTGAACTTGTCCATTAATTTTTCTCCATGTAGTTAAATATTCTCCACATTTCTACTAAATATCTAGGTCTGAAACTTTCCCCTCACATCTACAAATAAGACCTCATTTAATATTCTTGCAGGGAAAAGTGTTGTCTCAACATTGCTTACTAGTTCTTTCAAAATTTCAAGTAAGTTTTCATTAATTGCATCATTCTTACTTGGTATTTCTTTGATCTTTATTACAGTGCATATGGTTGTATTGTCTTATCATGATAATCAAGTGATGGTGCTTATTTGGCCTTTTTTGAAGTCTGTCTTGTTCATATTTAATGACCTTATTGTGATAATTTTTATATGTTATATGTGTTTGATTTGTTTCTATTTTGATTTTTCAAGCTTTTAAGGGTGTCATTACTTTTATGTTTTCTTTGCGACTGGTGATGTTTTTGAGTGAACTGATCTTCAGGCCAACAAGTAAAAAGATCTTCAAACACATAATAAGTATAAAATTTGAACCTCTTCTGTTCATTAGAAATCTTATGTTCTGAAACAAAAGTCATTTTCTTGTCCACAAAAAAAAATCTGCTATATAGAAAGGTCAAGAACGACCAAGGATAAAATTGTCATTTTATTTTTCTCAACTATTTTAGAATTTTTTTTAATCATAAATAATAAGGAAAAAATTGTCAAAATATACCCTTCACTTACTTTTCAACAAAGAAGCAAGATTTTCGTATTAAAATAAAAGTTTTGTACTTGTCTCTTTCCTTGATTTTTTATATTATAATTGTAGGAACCCAACTGTAATTATGATAGTCGTTTTGCTAAAAGCATAACAATATAATTATAAAATAATTAAAAAAGTTTCACTATAAATAAATCCATTAATTTCTCTCCACATGATTAAATATTCTCCATATTTCTACTAAATATCCAGGTGTGGAACTTTCCCCTCACAATTATAAATAAGACCTCATTTCATCTTCTTGCAGGGAAAAGTATTGTCTCAAAATTACTTATTGGTTCTTTCAATTTCAGGTAAATTTTTCTTTAATCTCATTGTTCTTACCTGACATTTGTTTCTTCTTCATCACAGTGCATATGACTATTTTGTCTTATGATGATAATCTAGTGATGGTGCTTGCTTGGCCTTTTTTGAAGTCTGGCTTGTTCATATTTGGTGATCTTATTGTGATAAATTGTATATGTTGTATGTGGTTGATTTGTTTCTATTGTGATTTTCATGCTTTTAAGGATGTCATTGCTTTTAAATTTGTTTTTGCGATTGGTGATGTTTTTGAGTGAACTGATCTTCACGTCAACAAGTACAAAGGTCTTCAAACACATAATAAGTATGAAATATGAACCTCTTCTGTTCATTAGAAGTCTTATTTTCTGAAACAAAAGCCATTGTCGTGTCCACAAAAAAAAATCTGCTATATAGAAAGGTCAAGACTGACTACGAGTAAAATTGTCATTTTATTTTTCTCAACAATTTTAGAAATTTTTTTTTATCATATATAATAAGGTCAAAATTGTCAAAGCATATCCTTCACTTGCAAAGAAACAATATTTTTTGTATTAAAATAAAAAATTTGTACTTGTCTCTTTGCTCGACTTTTTTATATTATAACTGTAGGAGCACAGTTGTAGATATGATTATCGTTTTGCTAAGAATATAATAATAAAATTGTAAAATAATTAAAAGAATTTCACCTATAAATAAATAAATAAATCATTGTACCTGTCCATTTATTTCTCTCCACAAGGTAAAATATTCTCCACATTTCTACTAAATATCTAGGTTTGGAACTTTCCCCTCACAACTATAAAGAAGACCTCATTTCATCTTCTTGTAGGGAAAAGTATTGTCTCAACATTGCTTACTGGCTCTTTCAATTTCAAGTAAATTTTTCATTAATCTCATCATTCTTACCTGATATTTATTTGGTCTTCATCACAGTGCATATGGCTATTTTGTCTTATGATGATAATCTAGTGATGGTGCTTGTTTGGCCTTTTTTTGAAGTCTAGCTTGCTTTTATTTGTGAGCTTATTGTGATAAATTTCATATGTTGTATGTGGTTGATTTGTTTCTATTATGATTTTTCATGCTTTTAAGTGTGTCATTGCTTTTAACTTTTCTTTGTGATTGGTGATGTTCTTGAGTGAACTGATCCTCAGACCAACAAGTACAAAGATCTTCAAACATAAAATAAATATAAAATATAAACCTCTTCTTTTAATTAGGAGTCTTATGTTTTCTAACAAAAGTCATTGTCTTGTCTACAAAAAACAAATCTTCTACATAGAAAGGTCAAGAACGAGCACGGGTAAATTTGTCATTTTATTTTTCTCAACAATTTAAGAATCTTTTTTTTATCATATATAATAAGGGCAAAATTTTCAAAGCATACCCTTCACTAACTTTTCAACAAAGAAATAAGAGTTTTTGTATTAAAATAAAAGTTTTGTACTTGTCTCTTTGCTTGATTTTTTATATTATAACTGTAGGAACACAACTATAGTTATGATTGTCGTTTTGCTAAAAATATAACAATATAATTATAAAATAATTAAAAAGTTTCACTTATAATTAAATAATAAATAAATCATTTTACTTGTCCATTAATTTTTCTCCACATGGTTAAATATTCTCCACATTTCTACTAAATATCTAGGTCAGAAACTTGTCCCTCACAACTATAAATAAGACTTCATTTCATCTTCTTGCAGGGAAGAATATTGTCTCAACATTGCTTACTCGTTCTTCTGAGTTTCAGGTAAATTTTTCGTTAATCTCATCGTTCTTACCTGATATTTATTTGGTCTTCATCACAGTACATATGACAATTTTGTCTTATGATGATGATCTAGTGATGGTGCTTGTTTGGCCTATTTTGAAGTCTGGCTTGTCTATATTTAAGGATCTTATTGTTATATTTTTTATATGTTGTATGTGGTTGGTTTGTTTCTATAGTTATTTTTCATACTTTTAAGGATGTCATGGATTTTAATTTTTCTTTGCGACTGCTGCTGTTTATGAGTGAACTGATCTTCAGGCCAACAAGTAGAAAGATCTTTAAACACATAATAAGTAGAAAATGTGAACTTCTTCTATTCATCAGAAGTGTTATTTTCTGGGAAAAAAGCCATTGTGTTTTTCAAAAAAAAAAGTTCTACTGTATAGAAAGTGAATCAAGGGATAAAATTATCATTTTATTTTTCTCAAAAATTTTAGAAACTTTTTTCTATCATATATAATAAGGGAAAAATTGTCAAAGCATACCCTTCACTTACTTTTCAACAAAGAAACAAGATATTTTGCATTAAAAAAAGTTGTGTGCTTGTCTCTTTGCTAGATTTTATATTATAACTAAAGGAACAGAGTTGTAGATATAATTGTCATTTTTTCAAATAATAATAATAACAATAAAATTATAAAATAAGTAAACAATATCACCTGTAAATAAATAAATAAAGAAATCATTGTACTTATCCATTAATTTCTCTCCACGTGGTTAAATATCCCACATTTCCACTAAATATCTAGGTATAAAATTTTCCTCTCACAACTATAAATAAGACCTCATCTCATCTTCTTGCAGGAAAAAGTATTGTCTCAACATTGCTTACTGGTTCTTTCAATTTCTTACAAGTTTTTCATTAATCTCATTATTCTTACCTTATATTTATTTGGTCTTCATTACAATGCATATTGCTATTTTGTTTTATTATAATAATCAAGTGATGGTGCTTGTTTGGCATTTTTTGAAGTCTAGCTTGTTCATATTTAGTAGCCTTATTGTGATAAACTTTATATGTTGTATGTGGTTGATTTATTTCTATTGTTATTTTTCATACTTTTTAAAGGATGTCATTGCTTTTAATTTTTCTTTGCGACTGGTGATGTTTTTGAGTGAACTGATTTTCAGGCCAACAAGTACAAAGATCATCATAGACATAATAAGTATAAAATGTGAACCTCTTCTATTCGTCAGAACTCTTATGTTCTGAAACAAAAGCTATAGTCTTTTCCACAAAAAAAAGGAGAAAGAAAGATGAAATAACTCTAGCTTGTATAGTATAAAAATAAATAGATGTAGATATAGACAAATAGATATGATTATATGAAGATAAAATGAAGAAGTTCCTCACTTGGGAGGTCAGGGTTCCGTTCATCTTTTTCGCAAGGTACGTGTTAAATTTTGGTCATTTTTTATATTTGTCTAAAACTAGATGAATATATTTGCTCAATTGCCACATTAAAAAATTGGGAGTAAAACAAACATAGAAGAAAAAGCGAGGAAATCTATTGCTAGTATATAGCGACGGACAAAGGGACACTGGTCGTCATTTTTTAAAAAATAAAACTTTAAAATTTAAAATTTACAATTAAAAAATAAGACTTTATTAAAGAAAATTATAAAATTTTTAAAGGGGGACTTGGAGAGACTATCTGTTGCCACCTTCATAAATATCCTAATCAGAATTTTCTTTCTTTCACCTATCTTCAACTCTCTCTCTCTCTCTCTCTCACTCACTCACTCACTCTCTCTTAACTCTCTCTCTTTAACCCCGATCCCACCATCAAAACCCTATCCGATCAGCACCCCACTCCACCTCGCCGTCATGCCTCTCTCAGGTAATTCACCACTCTCTCTCTTCTCTTTTGCTCTCCCTGTTTAGGTAATTAGTTGGGGTTTTGTTTTATAAACTGATGAAATTTTGAAATGTTAGTTTGTTAGGGTTCCATTTATCTTCTTTGAAAGGTATGTGTTAAATTTTGCTCAATGTTTATATCTGTCCGAAAATAGATGAATTCTTTTTTAATGCTCAATTACTCTCTTATGATTCGGAATAAATCTATATTAGTGGAGGAAATGAATTAAAAGAATAGTCGGATTTAGTTTGGAAATGTAATCAATAAAGCTTTTAAAAAAGATAGGTTCAAGTATAGAAGTTGTTATGCATGTGAAGGAAGTAATAAAAAAAGTACCCAATAAATTTATTTGCAAAGCCTAGGTAGGAAAAAGCATGAATATATGTTGTATTGAAAAACTATAGCGGAATAAAAAGGTAAATAGTGCTACTGATATTTTTTAAAATAAAAATTTCCTTGTTAGTAGAATGTTATATATCATATGAAAAAAAACAAGAGGAAGGCACGATCCTACCTCAAAATACAATTAAAAGAAAAAACTTTTAGCCCTCACACAAGGAGGGCAGGAGATAACTATCTATAAACTAACTCTGCACAAATAGGGACAAGTACTAGCTAACAAAAAAACTTCTCTTGTCATATTTGAGTCAAATGGGAAACATTTGATTTTTGTCCAAACGAAAAGGACCCTTCGTCATATTAGGAAGCTGATAAAAGAAGTTGCACAAAGGAAGGTTGTGTCAAGATCTGAAATCATGTGTGATGGAACTTGCCTTAACACATCGAAACAAGTCAGCCTAAAGTAATGGTAATACAGATAAAATAGTAATAAAGTGAAAAACAGGGCATAAAAGTAACATCTTAAATAAATTAATTACACCATCTGTACCTGCACTCCTAGAACCTATGGTACTACCTCCTGCACTTTCTGAAGCGCCTCTAGCTACTGAGGCTGGTGTAAACTGAATATTACTGAGGCTAGTGTAGATCGGACCGTCTCTATCCCCAACGAAAAAGAAACAGGAGCACACTGTGTCACGCCCCAAAGTCCTGTAGGGCGTACCGGCACCCGTTGCCGATAAGGCTCGGGAGAACCAACCTGTAACTATATGCGTTCTATACATATTATAAGGGGTTT
>JAPFFP010099124.1:0-19919 GCA_026153255.1 Solanum medicagineum | reverse complement strand
TGGAACTTAACAATTACCTACGTTCTCTCTCATTTATTTCCTTATTCCATTCCCTCCATGTTGCATTCTTAAAATTTCAACTCCCACGTCTCTCTCATAAAAAAGGCACGACTTTTTTTTTTTTCCAAAAATTCTTAAAAATTTTCAAAAGATATACATCACAATCTCATTGATTCAGGTAGCAAATTTTCAACATATATCTTTCATGACTTTATCGAGCTATTAGGGTCGAATAACTTGTTGAAGACCAAATTTAGGAAGAACATAATATTTTTTTTCAATAACATTTGTACTATGTTAAGAATATTGTATTTGTTTTAATTTCTATTCATATCAATTTTATTTATGAGTTGTTTTTATTACGAATATTGTATTTCTTTTTTAGTTTGTATTCATTATAATAGATGTGCCAACTGATTTAGGATTTTTTTCATAGTCTATTTGCACTTTTCAGAATATCATATCCTTTATCAAATTGTATTCTTTACATCATTTCTATTATTTGTAGTTAATTATAATTTTCATGTTGTATCATGCATACTAAATTGGATATTTTCAGGTGAAACTTGTATTTATTTGTCAGTTGTATTCATTACAAGAGCTAATAAGTATGCCAACTGGATTAGGATTTTTAAGCAGATTTATATCCTACTATTTTTTCACAATCTATTTGTATTTTTTAGAATATTGTATTCTTTCTTAAATTTTATTATTTACAGTATGTATGTCATTTGATTTTATATTCATTTAAGGATGTTTATATCCCTACATTCTTGTCACAGTCTATTTGTATTCTTCAAAATTTATTATTCTTTATGAAACTGTACTCATTTCAAGTTTATAGACAGTTTATATTAGTATTCAATTAAATTTACATGTTGTATCTTGTATACTACATTGGTCTTTTTTATTTTAAAATCAATGATTCTTTCATTCAACTTATTTGTTCTTCCTCATAGGTTAATTCAACAATACTTACAATATCTTTTGCAGTAAAGTTCGAAGATCAAACTTGCAATGTCATCAAACTTGAAGTAGGACGACGATTCTTTTATAAAAAATAATCTCAGGTCGCACAATTTGATTGCAAACATTATTTTTCCAGCAACAATATTTGATGAACAACATTGAATTCGAGGAAGACTGATGACTGTCCATGGACAACTCAATCCAACACAAATTTTTGTTCAGTTATTGTGTTTTGGGAAAAAGACGGAAAATCTCCTATCTTGAGACTCCTAATCTTTGTAATGTACATATTAAGAAATTTAAGCACTTATCTATTTCGAAAGATTCTCTTTCCTAATTTTCTCAAGTTAATTAAATTTTATTTGTATTCTGTTAATTCGAGCTTTAAAAAAAATTCGTAAATTGCTTTAATAGCAAATTAAGTATAACTGTTTTTAATAAATATTGAGAGTGGAGCGAAGAAGTTCTATTAAATATAAAAATATTTTTGTTTTGAAAACTTTCTCTTTATATTTTAGATGTCCGTAGAAAATATCAAACTGGTATTAGGAAAATAAATAACTAAAATCTTATGACCCGAAAAAGGATCAAGATTGACGGACCACCCAATACAAATAAGCAGTAATAACCAGGTTTATAGATAGTCATAAATGGAGATACATCACCAAAACCTAGTGTCACAAGTATGAAAGAGCATCTAAACCAGTACTAAAAGGAAGTAAATACACCATAGTCTCAGATTCACAATAAAGACTATTAATATTGAAAAATAACTCTAATGGGGACTCAAGACCCTAAGCCTCACCACTAGATGAAAGTGAAATCAACTGCACGATCCAACTTAGTCATCACGTAGTAGTCCTTGACTAGATGCTATGAGGGAGAAAAGTAGGGGCGAGTACATATAACATTGTAATACCTGCAAGTCGTATGATTGGATAAAAGCTAGAAATTTTATTTTTTGGGAGAAGTGTTGCAAGTATTAAGACTTCGTAAGCATGAACCAAGGTGGGCTATAGCTTTTACAAGGATTTTTGCACAGGGGTACCTTCCAAGGAGCCCTTCATGAGCCGTGAAAGGCACCACGGGTGGTGAAGGGGCTCGTGGAGGCTGCCTTGGCCTGGGGGAGTGGCTGTCCAATTGGGTGCACACCACATGACACTTCACAAGCCATGGTGCACACCATGCCACGTGAAAGTCTCCATGGTGAGTCCCTTTGCCTTGATCAAGTGCCCATTGCACTCTACGGAAGGCACCACAAGCCGTGGTGCTCTTCACGACTCATAAAGTGTGTCGTAGAGGTGCACTGGGCAACTTTGCTAAGTCTTTTTGAGTTCCTAATTAGGTATGGTGTGTAAGGACTTCCTTTCCCTCCACAAATAATTTCCTGAGCTATTCATATTGCTCCATAACACTTAGCCTTTTATTTACTCAGTCAAAATGCTTTTCGAATCCTCTTTTCAAGCTCTAGTCAAAGGATCACCATGAACCTTCAAGCTCAAGATACAATCACTTTCAAGATTTCAATCCAAGCTTATGTATATGGTTTAGGTTTATTATGGATCATTTTCATCAAGCCAAGTCCAAAAGAATTCCATCGGCTATGTTTTTCGCATGAATCGGTATAATGGTCAATTTCAAATGGTCATATATCCCTGTACAAAAATAATTAGGTTGTTCATGACTTACCAAATTAAATCTCTTCGAAATAACTTTCCAATGCATCTGATTTCACCTAATTTTAAGTTTGGAGTAAGAAGTTATACTTGTTTTAGTGAAACCTATCCGCAAGAATTTATCTAAGGGTGCACACCATGGAATCCTCCATTCCATGGTGCGCACCAGGGCCTTGAAGGTGGTTCCATGAAATGCACCTATACTATTTTTCTGGTGCATTCTAATAAGGGTATGAGGGTCTTTTCCCCCTTTTCTAATACTTCTAGGCATGTTTTATGACTAAAATACTCTCCCATATCAATTCAATGCTTTATTAACTCTCCCATTCAAGTTTAACTCCTATTATCTCAAAATCTATGTCGTAAAACACTCTCCAAGTCTCATCTTTGAAGATTCAAGCTAGGGAATTCAAGGATGCTTCAAGCTTAAGTGTAATTCATCCTAATCTTCCTATTTTCTTCAAGGTATGTGTGGATTTATTCATGATTCTCTTTCAGCCATGAAGCCCCAAATTCTATTTCATGAAATTTATGATATCTAAGCATGAATTATAAGTGGGTCTTTTAATTAAGATTCAATTTGATGAAATTAAATTGTGGGTTGATTCCAATTGATAAACTTAATATGACTTGAACCCTATTATGATGGTTTATGTGTATATTATGAGTATTGAATATGCATCTCCTTTTTAACGATGAATTTATGCATGGGTAATTTCTAGTACATTTCAAATGTTGATTTCTTTATGGATTAAGTATGATTTCGTCTTATTATGATGTCTAAGTATGAATTCCTAATACCCAAGCTATTCCTTCATTATTTCTCATGGCATAAGCATGCATGAACAAGTATTTTCATGAGATTTATGATGTGGATCAAGACCCAATTATGATTATAACTATGTTTTCAAGACAAGTATGGTTATGACATAAAATGTGATCACATAATGTATATGTCATGGCTCAAGAGCCCCATGGGTGTGTTTACACCACTATGTACAAGTATGCATAAGCTATTCCTATGCGTGAAAGTATGAAATGAATTATGATTTGTCCTTTGAGCTCAAGCATGTATGATTATGATATGATTTGACTTTTAATCCCAAGTATGCATGATTATGATATATGTTTTGGCTTCTAAGGCAGGCCTTAAGGTGTGGGTATAGGCTACCTTTGACAAATAGTCTACTCTTTCTCTTGTGTAGAGGCAACATTGGAATTCCATGTAATAGCTCGCATGGTCTTATATGTCGGTTATGCTCTAATCCTTGCTATTTTTAAGTATTATGACATTCATGCATCATGGATTTAAGGCATATTGTTATGACATTCTTTCTTATATACTTCTTTGTATATATACATATATGTGTGTGCGTACGCCCTTGTCATCTAACATTGAATGCAGATTATTATGTTCATGTACATTGCATGCCTACATACTTAGTATATTCAAACGTACTAACACATACTTTTTGCCTACATGATTTAACCATGTAGGGATTAGAGACTTTCCTCATATACATCGTCACAACTAGATTTGATTTGTGGAAGTTTGCTTCTGGTGAGTCCTTTACTCCAATGACAAGACCCACCTTCTATCTACATATTTTAAGTTATAGTTATCTTATATCTTTTACTTTGAGGGTGAGCCCAGGGTATGTCTTGGTCCTCGTCCTATCTATGACTTAGAAACATTGTTGGATGTCATGAAACTCTATGTACGAGCTGTTATGGTTGATGCTTATATTGGCTATGCTGTTGATGTTGTTGTGATGTGATGATGAGATGGTGAAATTCCTAAGTTCCTACTCCCATAGCTTGAGTACTATGAATCTTACCCCTTAGATTTGTTGTTGTTGAATATGTGATGGTAAGTCCCATGTTCCCTATCCCCATAGCTTGAGTCCTGAATTCCTATCCCTTAGACTTATGTAGGAATTGTATGGCAATAAATCCCATACCCCCTTATATTATAGCTTTTGTCCCATACCTGTCACGACCTAACCCTAGGGCCTAGATGTGACACGACGAATGGGGAACTCGAAGGAACTCCAAATAAGTCTCTTAGCATATTAATGACACATCCTTGGTCGCGAAAGCAAAACATCAACAAGACAATGTATAAATAAGGGAAAACGGGACTAGGGAAAGACTTTGATAACATAAAACATAGAAGAGTCAAAGCTCAAGCATAAGTGCATCAATTGTTCCAACAACACCTCTAAACATGGATTGGAGTGGCGGCCAAGACACTTTTCGGGCTCATACTCATAGTATCAAATGTTCAACATAAAGAGATAACAAAAGCAAGAATGACATAGCTAGTGTCCCCGAACTTGAGGACTCACCAAAGCTTGTCTATAAGATGCCAAACTAGCCACGTGGAGGAAGATCGTGAGGAGCTCCTGTTCCTACATAGTAACATCATGTAAGCATAGAGTATCTGTTAGTATGTTTGAATGTACTAAGTTTGTAAGATGCAATGCAACAAGACATAACCAACATAGTCAAAATGCATAATCATAAGCAATGGATAAGTATAATATGATATGAATGATCAATGTTTGAAAGTAAAACATACTTGTAAGTCATATGCTTGTATAGAATACAATACATGTGCACGAAGAGATTATATCCACATAGCCCAAGGAAGCTTTACTTAAACTCTGATGTGCTGTCAAAATACAACACATTTGGTACCTGAAACAAGGGATTTTGTGAGTTCTTAAAGTGACTTTTTAGTGTTTTGATGTGTTTTGTGTTAATCTTGCAGAAAAGTTAGGTTGACATGATTTTGAAGAAAATTTGTAGATTTTGCTGAAGCATAGGCCTTACGAGCCCACCTACGAGTCTTAGTTTAAGCTGCGAGTCGTAGGGTGGTGTCGTAGCAAGAGACAGAGGCCAAAACTCAGAAATCTGCTAAGTGGAGGTCACCCCTACGAGGCCATAATATGAGTCGTAAGTCACACTAGGACTCGTATAGTTTGACTTGTAGAAAGAATCAGAGAGCCAAAATATTGACCAAAAACACCAACACTACGAGACCAACATACAAGTCGTAGCTCAAGCAACGAATCGTACCTATGGATTGTACCAATTTAGTCCAAGATGCCAAGAACCTGATACGATACCCTGACTACGACTCATAGGTCATCCTACGAGTCGTATCTGCGTAACTTATCAGCTGCCAGCTGTCTTTTCTGTGTAAATTCTGGGGTTGTTTTGTAAATAGTATATATAGTTTAAGTTAGAATTTTAGAAAGAGTTCGACAAGCAGACTATTGAGAATCACATTTTGACTCTTTTCTTAGTTTTTTAGAGTAGCTTATTGTTCTCTCCTGGAAAACCCATTTTTGGGGATTGCAAATCTTACCTTGTACTCATTGTTGATCAATCAAGCTTGTGGGTTTGCAACTTGTAGTGCCTATTTTCTTTATTGTTATTGGTAAAGCTCTCAACTATGTTCATTATTTGCATTCTTGTGTGTTTTGCCTAAGCCATGAGTAACTAAGCACCCACAACTTGGGATTGTGGGAACCATGGTAGTTGACATTGAGATGACCTAGGTTTCTTGCATTTATATGATTGGGGTTTTGCATATATTATCTATTTCCCTTTATTATTATTGTTGTTTGGTGGTGGCCAACAATAAACCCTACCTACTATCATGATCTCGACCAAGGTAGTAACGAATAGGAAAAGGGAAGTGGATGACAAAATTTGATTTATGTGTTCTCGTCTAATCAACCGAGCTTGACCAAGGGGAGGTTGACTGGGACAATAGGTAACGATTAGTTGGCACGCCATGGTTGTTGACCAAGCGCCATAGTGAAATTCGACCTTCACCTTCACAAGAGGGCTGGAAGAACCTATTTTACCATCTTGGATGCAAATCACCAATTGTAGTTATGTTATCTAGGGTAATCAAGTCGATGAACCATGGGGAACATAATTCCTAAGTTGTCTCTAAAATTGAGTGTTTCCTTGTGTCATAGTTAGTGGTAGTTTTATTTTGTTTTTGAAATACAACACCCCCCCTATTTAGAGATTGTAGTCATAAATACTAGAAATGATTAGTGGTGAAATCTTGTAATCAAGCCTTGTAATCCCTGTGAATTCGATCCTAACCTCGATTAGGTTAATTGTTGACAATGATCACTTTCTTATTGGAGTGAACATCATCAAACTCCAAGGCATGCCGCCCCCTTGGAAGGTGATTGAGGTACATACCCCTCAACAAGGTAGATGGGCATGCCAACCCCCCATCATAGTGGTCAAGGTAGACGCGCATGCCACCCCCATCATAGTTTTCAAGGTACAAACCCCTCAACAAGGTAGATGGGCCTAACACCCCCATCATAGTGGTCAAGGTACATACCTCTCAACAAGGTAGATGGGCATAACACCCCCCCCCCACCATTATAGTGGTTGATGCATATCACCCCCTCAACAAGGTGTGGTCAACTTGCAACACTATAGATACTTTTCATGAACTCAATATGTATATACATTCCCTTAATCACCATAGAGTCATTGGCTTGTAAACTATATAATAGATCATCAATAACTCAAGAATTCATGTTAAGACATTTTATCAAAACACTTGGTGGACGTGTAATGCTAGTTCAAAATTGTGCAATTCTAGAGTGAAATCATGTGAAAAAACTCAATGTAAATTAACCCACCAACACATAGTAAAATCCTCATGCAAGATAGCTTGAAATCCCTCATCAAACCTCATAACATATTATAGTTTCATAGCTCAAAACATGCACAGTCACAATAGACAAACCATCTCATAGTATAAGCTTGAAATCGGTAGACATGTGATTAAAATCATCATTTCATAAAATCCCAACATAATCTGTAATCATAATTCATAATAAGTAATACCCATGAATAATACAACTTGAAAACATGCTATTTTCATAAAAATGAAGGTTGGGCACCATGGGTGAAAGGACCCAATGGTTGAAACCCACATACCTCAAATTTGGGGATTTTCTTGATGTAGATTTGAATGAGAACCTGAAGCTTGATGAAGTTCTTGAGATCCGAAATTAAGCTTGAGACACTTGAATTTGGATGAAATATTCGATTAACTGTGAGAGAGAGTTTTGAGAGTGTCTTGAGTGATATAGAGTTAAAAAAAATGGCTAAGTATAGGTGTTTTTACGCAGAAAAGGGCATGGCACCAAGACCCAATGTGTCATCCTTAAACTGAAAAATTAAGGAAGTCATAACATTGCTCTGCAACAGGTCTGTGTCGCGGAGCCGTCGCGAATAGTTTCTAAAAATTGCAAATTTGGCAAAAATCATTTTTCGCTACGGGACTTCTAAATTTAGGTTAAACCATTTTTCACTCAATTTTTCCCTCTGATCAAGGATGCGAAGTTGGACTTTTGATATTATGCATGGATTTCGAGATATGTAGAAATTATGATTAAGGGCATTTTCGAGGCACCTTTTCGGTGCGTTTCAATACTCCTATCCTTTAGTATCAATTTTAAATGTTTGAATTATGCTTCTTAACTGATGATGTGTTTATGGATGCTGTGAGGCTTGTTTGGGGACTTTTGGGTTCTTATTTGCCATATCATTCTTAGGCCCTAGGTTCAGGTCATGACAAGCTTGGTATCAGAGCACTAAGGTTTTGAAATGGTCCTGGGAGTTTAACATGCGGCATCAAGTAGAGTCATATTTATGAGTGTGAAGCATGCCACATCTATGATTAGGGGGCTACAAGGCATTTTAGAAAAATGTTTCACTTTTTCATGATTTATATCGTGCTGTAGAACATATTCTAATGATCCCTATCTCCATTCCTCCCTACTGAATAGGGAGAGTTACTTTGGGCCCATAATGTAATCAAGGCAAGGAATATATTATACCTGATCATGTAGATAAGGTCAAAAGGGAGTTAGTGAAGATGTACACCATTTGACAGATTGGGGGTTAGGTGGAATAAATCTAATGGTGATGGGATCCATGCGTAGAATGGTGCTAAATGTTTGGTGGTAGCTGATTAGAGGGATGACTTTGGATGGTCCAGTTTGGGTACTAGGTTTCTTTGAAAAGGTGAAGTTGGTTGGGAAAAGATGAAGTTTGTCTAAAAATGGGCTCAATGTCTTCAAAGGTTGTGTCTGGATGTTAGAGGGAAGACCAGGAACATTATGTTGATGATTAGGTGCATGTGATTATCTCACCCATATGGGGTGTGATGGATTTTGGAAAAAGGAGTAAGTTGAGTCCCCGATATATAGGCCCTGATGAGGTCGCAAAACATATTGGTAATGCTGCTTATAGGTTGGATTTGCCTTTGGATATGAGTTTCATTCACCCGGTGTTCCATGTTTCCATATTGAGAAAGTTGGTTAGTGATGCAAGTATGATTACGCCTTTGAAAGGTGTTGGGGTTGAGGAAAACTTGATCTACGAAATGATTTCGATTGAAATCTGGGTAAGCAAATGAAGAGGCTTCACAATAATGATATTGCTTCGGTTTAAGTGCTTTGAGGAACTAACATGTTGAAAGTGCTACATGGAAGCGAAATCAAGTATGATGCGATGATACCCCTATTTTTTTAATCCATTCAAGCCTAAGGTTATAGGTTTTTCTCGATCAAATGGGTTTGAATTTTTTTCACTTCCATGTTCTCATGTCATAACATGCATGTATGCTCATAAATTAGTTTTAAATGAAGTTTTGATGGAGTTTTAAAAGATTTCACGACTTTGATGTTAAAAATTGCATTATGCACTCACATGGGCTTTTCATGTTTGATTTGACCTATTCAAGATAGTCTATTGTCATTCAAGGATGAATGATCTTGGGGGGGGGGGGGAATGTAATACCTCAGAAGTCGTATAATTGGATAAAGATTAGAAATTTCATTTTTCGAGAGAAATGTTGAAAGTTCAAACTTTGTAATGATGAACCAAGGTAGTCTATAGCTTTTCCAAGGATTTTTGGCCCTTCCAAGGAGCCCTACACGAGCAGTGGAAGGAACCACGGTTTGTGAAGGGGCTCATGAATGTTTCCTTGGCCCGAGAAGAGTGGATACCCAGTTGGGTACATACCACGGGCCACTTCATAGGCTGTGGTGGACACTACGCCATGTGAAAGGCTCCATGGTGAGCCCTTTTACCTTGATCAAGTACCCGTTGCACTCCACGAAAGGTACCACGAGCCATGGTGCACTTCACAACTCGTGAAGTGTGCCGTGGAGACGCATTGGGAAACCTTGCTAAGTTAGTTTGAGTTCCTAATCAAGTACAATATGTAAGGAATCCCTTTCCCTCATTTCTAAGCTATTCATATTGCTCCATAACACTTAGCCTCTTATTCACTCGCTCAAAATACTTTTTGAATCCTCTTTTCAAGCTCTAGTCGAAGGATCACCATAAAACCTTCAAGCGCAAGCTAAATTCACATTCAAGCTTTCAATCCAAACTTATGTATGTGGTTTAGGGTCATTATGGATCTCTTTCATCAAGCTAAGTCCAAAGAATTCCATCCGCTAGGTTTTTCAGATTAATAAATATAGGGGTTAACTTAAAATGGCCATATATCCTAGTGCAAAAATAACTAATAGCCCATAATCAATCACATTAAAGTTCTTTGAGTTAGCTTTCCAACGTATCGAATTTCACCTAATTTTGAGCTTGGAGCACATCGTTATGTCCAATTTTGTGAAACCTATCTGCAAGAATTTTTCTAAGGGTGCACACCACGGAATCGACCACGGTCCATGGTGCGCACCACGACCCCTAAAGATGGTTCCGCGAAATGCACCTGCACTATTTTTCTAGTGCATTCTAATAAGGGTATGGGGGTCTTTTCCCTCTTTCCTAATACTTCTAGGCACGTTTTATGGCTAAATACTCTCCTAAATCAATTCATATGCTTTACTAACCCTGCCTTTCAAGTCTAACACCTATTCTCTCAAAATCTATGTCCTAAAACACTCTCCAAGTCTCATCTTTGAAGATTCAAGCTAGGGAATTCAAGAGTGGTTCACGCTCAAGTGTAATTCATCTTAGTCTTCCTAATTTCTTCAAGGTATGTGTGGATCTTTTCATGATTCTCTTTTAATCATGAAGCCCCAAAATCCATATCATGAAATTTATGATATCTAAGTATGAATTACAAGTGGGTCTTTTAATTTAGATTCAATTTGATGAAATTAAATTGTGGGTTGATTCCCATTGATGAATTTAATATGATTTGAATTCTTTTATGATGGTTTACATGGATATGAGTATTGAATATACATGTACTTTTTTATGATGAATTTATGCATGGGTAATTTCAAGTATATTTCAAATGTTGATTTCTTTTTGGATTAAGTATGATTTCATTCTTATTGTGGTGTTTTAAGTATAAATTCTTAATAGCCCCACTATTCCATCATTCCTCATGGCATAAGCATGTATGAACAAGTACTTTTATGAGATTTATGATATGGGTTAAGATCCAATTATGATTATGACTATGCTTTCAAGACAAGTATGCCTATGACATGAAATGTGATCACATAATGTCTATGTTATGACTCAAGATCTCCATGGGTGTGTTTACACGACTATGTATAAGTATGAATGAGCTATTCCTATGCATGAAAGTATGAAATGAATTATGATTTGATCTTTGAGACCAAGCATGTATGATTATGATATGATTTGAATTTGAAGCCCAAGTATGAATGATTATGAAGTACATCTTGGCTTCTAGTCCCAAGTATGGATGATTATAATTTGAAAAGACTTATGCTCCTATTCTGAACACGTGTGTGTGTATGTGTATGTGTATGTGTGTGTGTGTGTGTGTGTGTGTGTGTGTATATATGTATGTATGTATTTATGTATGTATGTATGCATGCATGCATATGTATTCTCGTGGGATGATAACTTAGCATCGAATGGGATTGGAGACGGGGTGCTATTCTCTAGGGTCCTTATATAAAGCCTAATTTCTCATAACTACGTGCAAGAATAAGTTCATATTTATGCCACTTTATGGGATGATGATAATATGTACCACCACCCACCAAAGAGGCAGGTCGTAAGGTGCATGTATAGTCTACCTTCGGCAAGTAGTCTATTCTTTCTCTGGTGTAGAGGCAACATTGGAATTCCATGTAGTAGCTTGCATGACCTTATATGTCGGTTGAGGTCTCATGCCCACTATGTTTAAGTATTATGACATTCATGTATCTTGGATTTAAGGTGTATTATTATGAACTTCTTTCATATATATATATATGTCTCCTTGTTATCTAACATTCAATGTGGGTTATCATGTTCATGTGCATTGCATGCCGCATACTTAGTACATTCAAACGTACTAACGCATAATTTTTACCTACATGATCTAACCATGTAGGGATCAAAGACTTTCCTCATCTACATCTTCACAGTTAGATTCAATTGGTGGAAGTTTGCTTGTAGTGAGTCCTTTATTTTAAGGACAAGACCCACCTTCTATCTACCTATTTTAAGTTGTGTTATCTTATGTCTTTTACTTTGAGGGTGAGCCTGGGCTATATCTTGGCCCCTGTCCTATCTATGACTTAGAGGCATTGTTGGATGCATGAAACTCTATTTGCGAGCTTGTACGGTTTATGCTTATGGAGGCTATGCTTATTGATGTGCTATTAAAATACAACAGTTTTGATGCTTAAACTTGAAATTTTGTGTGTTCTCAATGCAATGTTAGTTGATTATGTGTTTTTGTGTTATGTTTGCAGGATTCATAGTTGGCCTTGATTTTTGAGAAGAAATACAAAAGTTGTTGAATTTTGATGCAATACGAGACTCTTTACGGGCCGTAGATCATTCTATAGGTTATGAAGTGGGTTTTGTGGATAATTCCAGTGAGGGGCTATTTTCTGAAGTTGATTCTACGAATATGCAGACAAGTTGTGGGATGATTTATGAATCATAGAAGACGGTTCGTGACCTAAAGATCAGAGATTGGGAGTTTCTGATGAATCATCCAACAGAACCCCCTTACGGGTCATAAACTATTTTACGAGTCATCAAGGGGTGTCACAAACTTGAAGTCCTTTTTCCCAACAGCTTTGTACAATACCTTATGGGCCATGGAATGCAATACGGTCCGTAAACCCCTTTCATGAGGCGTGCCAACCAGTTATCCTATTTCATTTATGACTTGTATTTCACTTATTATAAATAGGTTTTTAGGTTATTTTTCATAAGTTTTCACATAGTACTCAGAGAACTCAGTAATTAGAGAGAGAAAATAGTGAGATTACGCTGGAGAGATTTTGAAAACACTTGTATCTTAATTTCATCTTTAATCTTGTGATTCTCATTTAAGTTGGATTTGCTTGTTCTTAATTCAATTGTGCAATTATGCTCTTCCAATTCATAATTCTTGCATCTACACAAAGCATGATAGGTAAATCAACAACTAGGGTTGCGGGAACCATGAGGAATTAACAAAGTAAAATCGGATAATTCATAATTCTTGGAAACTGTGCATGCATGTATTAATTAATTCTCTTCATTTTGCATGTTTTCTGATGGTGGCCAACATTAGAACCCACCTTATTTTACTGACTAAACCAAGGTAGTAATGAATAGGAAAGAGATTAAATTAGCAAGATTCGATTGATATGTTCTCGTCTAATTAACTAAACTGGCCCAATGGGAGGTTGTATTAGGACTAATAGGTAAGTGCTAGTAATGCACATTGTGGAGATTGGCCAAGTCACATAGTGAAATTCACCTCTCACCTTTGACCAAGGGGCTTGGTGAACTTAACATACCGTTCTGCATGCTATACACTAGAAAATAATTAGGTTATCTGGTGATACTGAGTTAGGGAATCATGGGGAACACAAAACCCCAGTTTCTCTCCATATATTGATTTCACTCTTGTAGTAGTTGGTTTATTTTTCCATTGGTTATTGCAAAAAAACCCCTTTGGGGAAGTAAGTTGGTTAACTACTCAAATTGCAGTCATTGAATTCTTGAGTCTATGTATTCCCTGCGGGTTCGACCCTAACCTTAGTTAGGTTCTATCTCTTGACAACGGACTATTTTATCCTCTAAAAGGAGGTGTAACTTGCGCGACATCAAGATATTGGCGCCGTTGCCGGGGATACAACTAGACTTAGTTAATTCATAAGTGATTCGGGTGTTAATCCTTATTTCCCACATTTTATGTTTGTTTTTGTTTTTGTTTCTTTACAGGGTGTAGGTGTAGTGTATGTTTAACACCCAGAGTCAAGGAAATCCCTTAACTCCATTTGACCCAGAAATCTAGAGAACGTTGAAAAGAATGATCCAAGATAACTCTAACAACATGGCCAATACAGCTCTGACCAGGAACGAGAATGAAAATACTTATAATGAGAACCCACCTCCTCTTGAGGATATTGCTCCAAAGCCTCAGGATTTTAATGCCAATGTTTATCACTGGAACCAATGCAGGCTAAATCCTATGGCTATGGAGGTGATTGGAGCTATTATGTTGCCACCACCACCAGCGACACAAAGTTCACAGTCTCAAGTGGGTTGCTTTAGATGCTGTAGAACCGTGGGCTATTTGCGGGCTTACTATCAGAGGATGCTCATAGCCACCTACACAATATTGTATTCTTGTGCAAGAGTGTAATGGGAACACATAATCTGTCTATGGATATTGTGGAACTTCGTGTCTTCCCATTGTCTCTTACAGGCAGTGCAATATTATGGCTATCTGAGCTCCTGCAGAGTTCGATCACCAGCTGGGTAGATTTGTAGAAGGACTTTTTGGAGAGGTACTTCCCTAGATCGAAGAAGCTCAAGTTGAAAGACCAGATCAACAACTTTGAGCAACTTCTTAGCGATTCGATCAATATTACTTGGGAGCGATTTATTGAGTACTTGAGAAGTATTCTGGACCATGACATCACGGACAGTATCCTGGTTGAGATATTCTACTAAGCCTTAGATGCAAATAGTCAATCATGTGTCGACATTATCTTGGGAAGACTGTTTGTAGAGAAACCATTCGTAGAAATTGCTGAGCAGATCGATATGGTAGCCAGACTGAATCATATGTAGAGGCCCATGAATGAACCTCCGACAAAATGCCCGGGTGTGGCTGGCATAAGTCCAGAGCAAGCAAGAATAAATGAGGAGTTCATGCAGATGCTTGCTCAAAGTAATGCCAATATGGAGATGCTAGTAAGACAAATGCGGGAGCTAATCAGGGCCAGAAGTATCCAGGAAAGTTATCATACCTCGTAGACGGGACGAGAAGAAGACACAAAGGGGGGCCGAAAAAAAAACTATACGAGCAGGCATTACATGACCCCCTACAATCAAGTAGTGAGGACTAGGAATTCTAGAATTGAAGAGATGCTTAGCCAGATGCTGAGGAGGGTTGACACACAGGATGAGATGTTGAACAAAATTAAGTCTGAAATTGTCAGCATAAATCAAAAAATGGAACACCATTCTATCGCAATCAAATGGCTTGACCACCAGTTTGGACACATATTAGCGTAACTAAATTAGATCTAGAGATGCATAATGCCCGACACCTTAGTTCAAAATCCAAAGGATAGTGAACAGTACAAGATGATAATGACTAGTGATGATGGAAACACCCTCGAACCTTCTATAGCTACTGATAAGGGAACACAAAATCTTGGGGAAGTCTGAGTACTCAAGCCATCTATGTCATGCCGTGACAATAAATAGGCATTGTTTGGGAGGCAACCCAAGGTGTACACCGACGCTTAGGCGCTCAGGTATGATTTTTGACCCTTTATGTTTTTATTTTGCTTTGGTTTGTGCATTGGGGACAATGCATATCCTTTTTGATTGGGTGTGGGTAGTTATGGACCTCACTGATGTCTGAGTAGCTTGGGTCCGTAACTACCCCAATTTTTTTTCCTGAAGTTTTCTTGCCTGTGTTCTTTTTCCCCATGGATATTTACTTTATGTTGAATCCGGCATGTGTAGGATGTCTTGGTAGTATTTCTAGCATATAGTTCTAATACTTGTGGTATATAGCATATTTTTATGTTTTGTTTGAAAAATGATACCCACCAAAAATTTTCATTGGTAGTCTAGATAACAACCATAATATTTAGGTATGTTGACAAGGTTTGTGCTGATAAGTGAGGATAATTTGAGATAGCATGATCTGAGAGTCTTTTGTTGATAATTTAGTTCGTGTGAGCCTAATTTTTTCTAGATTAATGCGTTTTATGCTAATTCCGAACTCCCCCTGTTACTTTAAATTGGACTATAGATTAATTGGATTAGGAAAGGATCGTATGCTATTGTTCTTAATAGCCCACTTAACCTAAATGACCAACCAAAATTGCAATGTATCCTTTGTTCCTAATGTTTGAGCCTAACATGTACCTATTCTTTAATAACACCTGATTAACCTAGCCTTGTTAGCTGTAAAATCCTGTAATTGGCCTTGGTCCTTCCTTGAACATTGTGCACCTTGACTGAAGCAAAAATCCAAAGTTGAGGGTGGCTACCAAAAATGACCTTGGTTCGGAGGATGGATATTGTGCACCTCAACACAGGCTAAAAGCCTAAGTTGAGGGTGGCTAGTGTAAGGGTGAAACATAAATATAAGGAGGGAAGTTAGTGATACAGAGAAAAAGGGTAAATCATGTATTGGGTGCAAGAAAAATAAGTGATGCCTTAGTTATAAGCTAAAAAGAAAAAGGAAGTGCAAAAGTAAGGCAAAAAGCTATAAAATGAAAAGAAAGCACCAAGGAAAGCTTGAAATAGAAGGAAGGGAGAATGAGATGAAAATAATAGTATTGGTAGGGCAAAAGTTTAGAAAAACACAATGTCAAGTAGGACCTTTAGTCACTATTCCCAAAATACAATACCAAATCCCCCCGAGCCTATATTACAAGCCTAGAAAGTCCTAAAGTGATTCTAGTTCAAGTAGTTGAAGGTCTTAGACATGAGTGTAGGGGCACCCTATGGTATTAGACATGATTCATGAATACCTTTTATGAGAGTGAGTGATTTGTATAGTCCCAAGGTTATCCATGAAAACATCATTAAGTGTCAGATATGTCACTTCTTTTTGTGAGGGCACTTGCATTATATTGTTAACATAAACTTGTTCAGCGATTGTTGATTGTTGAAAAGACCTCACTTGTCATAGTTGTTTTGTCACATATACTAGTTTGTGTTGGTTTGCTAGATGGTTATCTGATTTTGTTTTGAAAAGGTGGTGTGGGTATCTGAGTTTGGCAGTGATGTGATGTATTCCTTGGGTTGAGGTCTATGTATTATTGTATTTATCCATACAGATTGAATCTTTCACTTGAGGACAAGCAACAATTTTAAGTTAAGGGTGTTGATGTGCTGTCAAAATACAACACTTTTGATGCTTAAAACATAGAATTTTTTGTATTCTCAATGCAATGTAAATTTGTGTTTTTGTGTTATGTTTGTAGGATTCTAGGTTGGCCTTGATTTTAGGGAAGAAATATAGAAGTTGCTGAATTTTGATGCAGTACGAGACCCTTTACGGGCCGTAGGCCATTCCGTGGGTCGTGAAGTGGGTTTCATGGAAAATTTTAGTGAGGAGCTATTTTCTAAAGTTTATTCTACAAACATGTAGACTAGTCGTGGAATGATTTACGAGTCGTAGAATATGATTCGTGCCTTCAGAATCAGAGATTGGGGCTTTCTGAAGAATCATCAGGCAAAACCCCCTTACGAGTTAGAAACCACTAAACCACTTTACGAGTCGTAGAGGGGTGTCATAAACTTGGAGTCCAATTTTTCAGCAACTTTGTATGAGACCCCGGTTATGGGCCGTGAAATGCAATATGGCCCGTAAACCCCTTTCGTGAGGTGTGCCAACTAGTTATCCTATTTCGTTTAGGAGTTGTATTTTACTTATTATAAAATAGGTTTTTAGATTTTTTTTCCATAAGTTTTCACATAGTATTCAGAGATCTCAACAATTAGAGAGAGAAAATACAGAGATTATATTGGAGAGATTTTGAGAACAATTATTTCTTAATTTCATCTTTAATCTTGTGATTCTCATTGAAGTTGGATTTGATTGTTCTTAATTCAATTGTGTAAGTGTTCAATTATGTTCTTCCAATTCATAATTCTTGCATCTACATAAAGAATGAGTAGCTAAATCCACAACTAGGGCTGTGGAAACCATGAACAACTAATAAAGTAAAACCGGATAAGCCATAATTCTTGGAAAGTATGCATACATGTATTAATTAATTCTCTTCATTTTGCATATTTTCTGATGGTGTCCAATATTAGAACTAGCCTAGTGTTACTGACTGGACAAGGTAGTAATAAATAGGAAAAGAGATTAATTAACAGGATTTAATAAATGTGTTCTCGTCTAATCAACCAAACTGGGCCAAGGGGAAGTTGTTCTAGGACTAATGGGTAAAGGTTAGTAATGCACACTATAAAGATGGGTCAAGTCATATAGTGAAATTCACTTCTCACCTTTGACCAAAGGGATTGATGAACTTAACTTACTATCCCGCATGCTACACACTAGAAAAGAATTAGGTTATCCGGTGATACTGAGTTGGGGAATCCTGGGGAACACAAAACCCAGGTTTCTCTCCATATATTGATTTAACTCTTGTCGTAGTTAGTTTATTTTTCCATTGATTATTGGAAAATTGCCTTTCTGGGAAGTAAGTTGGTTAACTACTCAAATTGCAGTCATTGAATTCTCTTGAGTCTACGTATTCCCTGTGGGTTCGACCCTATCCTTGGTTAGGTTCTATTTCTTGACAAGGACCGATGTATCCTCTAAAAGAAGGTGTAACTTAAGCGACATCACTTATGTCTTATCCTATGTTGATGTTGTTATGATGAGATGATGAAATTCCTAAGTCCCTACTCCGATAGCTTGAGTCCTATGAACCCCGCCCCTTAGATTTGTTGTTGTTGAATGTGTGATGGCAAGTCTCACATTCCCTATCCCTATAGCCTGAATCCCAAATTTCCATCCCTTAGACTTATGCATTGAAATTTTGTGACAATGAGTCGCACCCCCCTTAGCCCATAACATTGAGTCCCAAGACCCCTATCCCTTAGTACCACTTTTAAATGTTTGAATAACGCTTCGAACCGATGATGTGTGTATGGATGCTACGAGGCTTGTTTGGGGACCTTTGAGTTCTCATTCGCCATGTCACTCCTAGGCCCTAGGCTTGGATCATGACAAATATATACCCAGTAGATATGACCAACTTGAAAAAAAGAATTAAACAAACTATGAAATAAATTTAATGTCCACCTGCACCATAAAAACCAATCTGGCAAAGTGCTACCAAGATATAAATAACCACGTATCATATAGTATGGTAGAAAATAAACACTATTCATTATTTCACTCAAACTCAATATTGAACGATGCTAATGATGATGTAATGTATGTAATGCTGGGTGAATGAGGATTGTCACATAGCCTGTCATATACACTTGTCGAGTTGTGCTTCCAAGTAGGACCCATGAGGGCCTTGTAGATCATACAACTCAATAATAATATCTTATATATCCTTGACACCTTATTTTGGTCAAGGTTTGTCACATATTACAACGTGTCCACTACCCTACCTTAAAACTGCCTCAATCAGGGATTCAAGATACAAAGATTTTAAAGATATCTTATTTTCTTACAAAAATGTGGTTCCACAACTCTCAATGTTCTCAGGTGTTAGAGTGTGCCATATGAAAGTGCATGCAAATGAAATACAAGACAAGAATAATATTCATCATCACAATTATAATCTATATAACAGTTTCCCCAAATCACAACAATTTTATTAAGTTAACTACCTTCATATATATATACATATACATACATATATATATATACCAGACATAACTATGACCCTCAATCATAAAACATATGTAAACCCTCTTTCCATTAGTCATAATCACAATATAATACACATCAATTGCTTCCACGTCAATCAGAAGCCAAATAAGAACCTCCAAATAGGCATCACATCAATAATTCACAACTTATACACATGATATGACCCTGCTCCCTAGATTATAACATATGAGTATTTCAATTACTCCATCCCAGTTCAAAAGAAGGGTTAGCTAAACCTACCCCAAGGTCGATTGCATACGACTGCACCAATCGAGATATTCACTCACCAAAACCAATTTTGAAACATCAACCCACTATCAAGAATGAAATCTACACATGAAAACAAGTCTATCGATAGTCATATTATCATAATTGGAGTCGCCGAGGGTGGGTGG
>JAPFFP010099113.1:0-19919 GCA_026153255.1 Solanum medicagineum | reverse complement strand
TTGAAAGCTCTTGGGGTAGCTCTAGTTCATATGCAACCTGCCCAACTTTCTTAATAATCTGATATGGCCCTATGTAATGTGGACTCAATTTTCCCTTCTTACCAAATCTCATAACCCCTTTCATTGGAGACACTTTTAAAAATACCCGGCCTTTGATGTTCGCCTTTGACTTGTTTACAACTATGACAACTGGAAAAAGAATTTGACAATGTCCCTCTTCAAGCCTCCCCACCAATACACATCCCTCAAATCTCTATACATTTGGGTTGAACCGGGGTGGATAAAATAAGAAGAGTTGTGGGCCTCATCAAGGATCTTTTCTATGAAGCCATCAACATAAGGTTTACACAACCTACCTCGGTACCTAAGGGCACCATCTCCCCCTTAAGAGAAAACCTCCACCTTGCCCTCTTTCACCAAGGCCTTCAACTCTAATAAGGAGGGATCAATATCTTGCTTTGCTATCACCTCATCAACCAAGGAGGACTTAGAACCATCAACAACAACTACATCACCATTGCCAACCTCTTAAAGTCTAACCCCAATCTAGCCTACCGATGTACTTCCCTAGCCATATCTTTATCACCACCATCAACATGAGCTAGGTTACCCATAGACACACTACTCAAGGCATCCGCCACCATATTAGCCTTACCGGGATGATAGTGCACACTCATATCATAGTCCTTAAGTAGTTCTAGCCACCTTCTTTGTTTCAAGTTGAGATCGTTTTGAGTGAAGACATATGGGAGGCTCTTATGATCCGTGAACACATCAACATACACCCCATAAAAATAATGATGCCAAATCTTTAAAGCAAACACCACGACAGCAAATTCATGGTTGTGAGTAGGATAGTTCTTTTCATGCACATTGAGTAGCCTAGAATCATAGGCTATCACCTTATTATTTTGCATTAGTACACAACCTAAGCAAACTCTAGAAGCATCACAATACAAAAAAAATCCCTCCAGCCCATCCGATAGTGACAATATAGATGCGGATACAAGCTTATCTTTCAAGGTTTGGAAGCTCCTCTCATAATCATCGGTCTATACCATCATGGCCTTCTTTTGCGTCAATTTTGTCATAGGTTAAGAAATAGAAGATACCCATTCACAAATCTCCGATAGTAGCCCGCTAAGCCCAAGAAGCTCCTAATATTCAATGGTTTAGACCAATTCTAATCACATCGATCTTCTTAGGATCCACCTTAATACCATCCCCGACACCACATGTCCTAGGAAGGCAACCTCTCTCAACCAAAATTCACACTTCTCATACTTAGCATATGGTTTCTCTTCCGTCAACCTTTGTAACACAATACTCAAATGAGCCCTATGCACCTCCTCACCATGGGAATAGATCAAATTATCATCAATGGAGACCACAACAAAGGAATCACGGTAGGTTTTAAAGACCCTATTCATTAGGTCCATGAATATGGTTGGTGCAAGGGTCAACCAAAAAGACATAACCACAAATTCATAATGCCCATACCTAATGTAGAAGGTCATCTTTTGGGAATGTCACACTCCCTTACCTTCACTTGATGGTACCTAGGCAGAAGATCAATCTTAGAGAAGTTGCTAGCCTATTGCTATTAGTCAAACAAATCATCAATTCTCGAAAGAGGATACCTATTCTTGATGGTGATCCTATTGAGTTGCCGATAGTCAATACACATTCTAATAGACCCATCATTCTTCTTTACAAACAATAGCAGCGCACCCCAAGGGGATTGGCTAGGCCTAATGAAACCCTTCTCCAACAAGTCCCTCAATTGTTTCTTCAACTCCTATAACTCCATCAGGGCCATACGGTAAGGGGGAATAGAAATGGGTTGAGTATCAGGGAGGAGGTCTATATCAAAGTCTATTTCCCTTTAGAGTGGAATACCGGGAAGGTCATTTGGGAAAACATCAAGAAACTCATTTACAACTGGGATTGACTCTATGGGAAGGAATTTAGACTCCACATCCCTAGCCCTCACAAGATGATAAAGACACCCCTTAGAGATCAACTTACAAGCCTTAATGCAAGAGATAAATCTACCCTTGACCACCACACTTTGACTCTCCCATTCAAGGACGAGTTCATTTGGGAATTGAAACTCGACCCTACGGGTTCTACAATCAATAGAAGCATAGTATGCATGCAACCAATCCATCACAAGAATGACATTAAAATCAACCATGTTCAACTCAACAAGATCACAAAGCAATATTTTATGGAAGATGTAAATAGGACAAATTCTATAGACTTTCCTAGAAACAATAGATGCACCAATAGGAGTAGACATTTCATAGGACTCATGCAATAATTCATGCTAAACATGGAACTTTTAGGTAACAAAGGGGGTAACAAAAGAAAGATTAGCACCCGGATCAATCAATGCATACACACCAAAATCAATGATTTTCAACATACTGGTAACAACATTGGGGACATCATCAACCCCTTGCCTCCCATGTAATGCATAAAACCGATTGTACCTTGGGCCACCATCATGTTGGCCACCTCTCCCCAAAAGAACCAGATTAGCACCTTGTGGACGAACGTCCTTCTTTCCTTGTTGTGATTTCGAGGGCATTCTGTCACCTTATGCCCAACTTCCCCACAACCATAACAAGCATTTGTATCCCTCAACCAAGGATCACTATGACCGCTACCACATTTTGGACACCCACCATTAGGAACCACTACCCTAACACCTTGGGCCCTTGGAAAGCATTGGCAACCCTCTTTTGGAATGCATGAGAAGACCCTTGGCCTTTATGTAACTAGCCAACCCTTTTGGAACTTACCCTCAAAGCAGGCCCACTTGGCCTCATGATCCCTCCTGTTCCTCAATTTCCCCTCTTCTATTTGTTTGACATAGGTCATCAAACAGGACAAGTACATGTCACCAATCAACATAGCAAATTGGCATTCTTCACTTACTACGTCAGACACACCCATCACGAAGTTGTTTATTCTCGACCTTGGGTCCACAACCAAGTAAAAGAGCAAACTTTGAAAGTTGGTTGAACTTGAAGGAATACTCCCTCACACTCATAGACCTTTGTTTCAAATTCATAAATTCCATCAATTTGGCTTCCCCAAGCTCAAGAGGCATGAATTAATTAAGGAAAGCCACCTTGAACTTTTCCCAAAACACCACATAGTTGACTCCCTTCTCTTCCTTCTATTAGTTGTACCAAATTTGTGCTACCCCCTTGAGTTAGTAGGCTGCCAACTCCACCTTTTATTCCAACCACACACCCATGATAGCTGATATCTTGTAGACCTCATCAATGAACTCTTGAGGGTCCTCATCTACCTTTGACCCATAGAATTGTGGGGGATTCATTCTCATTAAGTCTCTCCCATGAGAAACCGGTGTAGGAGCATGAGGGGCTTGGGCCCTTTAATTGGCTTGATTAGCCAAAACTTGTGCAAGCAAAAGGAGAGCATCCCGGAGCTCCCATTGGCCAGTTGTTCCTTAGGTGTGTGAGATCGTCTTCCTTTTGTGTTAGGCATGATCTAGCATAGCAAAGAACAATCGTTTGGGGGAAAAACTTACTTCAACTCTATAACATGACTTAGAACATGAAGAAGGGAAACATTTCCTAAAACATCTCATAGCCTCCTATTCATAGTTGTGGTGCACAACACAACTATGAGTAATACTCTAATCAACGCAGTTTGTTGGACTACGAAGATCTAACAACCTAGTGCTCTGATACAATCTTTGTCATGATCCAAGCATGGATGACTTAGGGGCTAAAATATGAGATTTGAAATCACATAAGGGACTTAGATTTAGTACCCTAGGTTTGAGTAGAGTGCAAAAGATATGGATAACACTTTTGCATGTTCGCTTCGGCCTCTCATGTAGCACTTTCAACTTGTTGGATCCTCCAAAGGACCTTAATGGATGCCACCTATTTGTTCCTCAATCTCTTTACTTGCCTATCCAAGATTTGAACTGGTACCTCCTCATAAGTCAATTTATCCTCAACAACAACCACGATATCAAGAGGCACAATTGCATTAGGATCACCAACACATTTTCTCAACATAGAGACATAGAAAACAGGGTGAACTAAATTCATTTCTATGGGCAACTTAAACTCATAAGCTACCTTTCCAACCCTCTCTATCACCTCATAAGGAACAACATACCTTGGACTCAACTTCCCCTTTGTCACGCCCAAAGTCCCGTAAGGCGGACTGGCACCCGTTGCGTATAAGGTTCGGGAGAACTAACCTGTATCCATGCGCTTTCTATACATACTATAAGGTATTTCTACATTCAACATGCTTTCCAGAAAGTAAATAGTAATAATAAGACAAAAGGAAATGCATATGACTACGCCGTTGGGGCCACGTTGTCTAAAGTACGAGACATGACCACACTTTAATTTACATAGTCTACAAAGCCTCTAGATAAGGAAAATAATCTAGTAAGGGTCAGAACAGGCCCCGCCTCGACTAACTATACAATACAAAAATATAAGCTATATACACACCAAGCTCTGAAGCAACCTGGAGCTTGATAACAGCAGCTAGATATCCTATACTCCTATTGAAAAGCGCTACTAGCACCTGTACTTGCAACATGAAATGTAGGTCCCCTGTAAGGGATGTCAGTACGAGATAATGTACTGAATATGTAAGGTAGGAAAAACCATATATGAAGTAACAACTCAAATGAAACTATGCACTAGTGTAAGTATAAAAGACCAACTTCAGTTATATTGTGGAAACATGTACTTTATGTTCCTTTTATCACTTTACCTTTATTGTATAATCTGTGCACATCATGTAGTACAAATAGCCAGTTGATCAGTGGTAAATCTATAATGGGATCGGCCCTAGCTAGGCTTTTCCTTTTACCCCTTGGGATACCCCCTTCCCCCGTGATGGGATCGACTCTTGCTAGGTGATTCTTCCACCCCTCGGGTTACCACCCATAAATAAGCAATATACTTTACTTTATCTTTCAATTACTTTTGAGATGATTCTTTTGGTGGTCATAATATTAGAGCTGTAGGACTATGGATGTAGCATGTGACATGTAGATAATCATACAAGACAATATGAAAATGAAAAGAATATGTTACACAAATAATGAAATGCGTATGAGATGAAACAACTCGTGAACTTTATTTAGCAACAAGAACCCATGTAACTTGGTATCGATGTACATATGCAGATTTGAAGGTGACTATGTATGGGAGCATATGAATATGCGAAAGAGTGGAGACACGGTTAATAGTTGTTTCGGAGTTGATAAGTGCCTTTATGTGCCAAGGAGGGATCTATGTTTCATGCCAAATAATATGAAATCAAGTAGCCTTACATACCTAGCGGTACGACCTCGCTATTACCTCAAGATAAGCTTCCCTTCCTCCAATTATTTATCTACAATATAGTAGGTGATAAAACTAGCATTACCAACCAATAGATATATCTTGGCAGCCCAATCTCATAAAAAACAACACACGGACAACAAGCGTATAATTATAAACCCGAGCGTATTCTTTCAACCATTCTGCCTCTAATTGTGTGTTATGATACACATTCTCATATACATATCATGTTCAGCCTATTTTAGTTCCATAATAGTCTTACAACAGCCCACAAAACACAACACATAACAATTCTACACAACATACAAATAGGCGGCATAACTTTACATCCCTTCGCTACATTTTGACATCGACAATTCCAAACCTGTTCCAACTTTCACCAAACAGTCCCCACTATATATACCTATAAAAACAGTCTTGAAATAGAGAAAATATATTTCTAAAGTATATAGAGAACGTGAAACAACAATCTCTGAATATCAACCCACAAGTTCCTATTAAGGGCACAGTTACGACATCATACAACAACTCATTTTTGCGGACTGTAAAAGTGGTGTAGCAAAGTTACATCACTAACAAACTAAACTTGTTAAAAACATAAGTCTCACTTCATAATACAGCCAATGAAAAAGATAAAAGCCTCTTAATCAATAAGAGAAGTGCACAACAATCCTTAGGACATATGCTGTCCAAAACTTTCAGTATAAACATAACCAGTCTAGTCTCTTGTTTTTCATAAGAAAACCATACTAAACACATAAATATTTACTTACCTTTACCATCAAGGTGTAGGGCTTCTCCAAGAACCCTAAAAGACTCCTTACGGATGCTTTGCAAAGTTAAGAAGGTGTAGAGAGAAAAGCTTGTGAAAGCTGATTTTTTTTATCCAAGTTAAGAATGACTTAAAGGTGCTACTTGTAAGCCTTTCTAAAGGACACTTTGGCCTAATTTCTTGTGTGTTTTAAGCCTCATATTATCAAAGTGGTGATGCAGCAGCTTGGCCCTTTCACTAGGGCCTAATTGGGTTTCAATGTTGATGGGCTTTGGCTGCCCATTTTTCTAATTTCTCTTCACTTAGTTTGGGCCCAAATAGTCAAGCAGGTTGTGATGCACTTGGGCCCTTTTTATTATTCATCTTGACCTGTAAGTATTTTGCATTGGTGATGCTAAAATGTGAGTTCAAGTGACACCCTTAACTTGGACTTTATTCATCATCATACTTGGACAGATTCGGCTTCGGGCCTCGTCTCAGTCTAGCTAGCAAATTTAAACTAATCAAGTAGGTGACTCACCAACTAGCTTCCTAAGTCCTACAAGCACCTTACTTCTCTCACTTCATTTAAGGCCTCGATCTCCTCAATTTAACTTAAAAATTGTATACACGCGACCCTCTTAAGCCTTAGACATACATATCACCCTCTAATTTGAGATTCAAGCACTTTTAAAAATAGGTGCTGATTTAACCAAGCCTTATCATGTTTCACGTGTGTAGAACTAGTACATCTAAGGTGTGGGGTGTTACATCCTCTCCCCTTAGGAACATTCGTCCTCGAATGTTAGCATAATTAGATAGTTTAACCATGTTCAATGCAATAATAGTTCAAACACACATACCTACTAAGGCCCCAATTCTTCATGTTGCACTTCCTCTTTAACTTCAAATAAGTAAGGACATTTTGATTTTGTCGCGTCCTCAGCCTCCTAAGTTATCTATTCTGCTTGCTGGTTTCTCCAGAGTACTTTTACTGAAGCTATTTCTTTATTCCTTAGCTTCTTAACTTGACGATCTAGAATAGAAATAGGTACCTCTTCATAGGTGAGACCTTCAATAACCTGCATATCTTCAATAGGAGTGATACAGGATGGGTTACCTATGTATTTTCGAAGCGTTGAGACATGAAAAACTGAATGAACCACTAAAAGCCCTTGGGGTAGCTCTAATTCATATGCAACCTGCCCAAACTTCATAATAATTTTATATAGCCCTATGTAATATGGGCTAAGTTTTCCTTTCTTACCAAATCTCATAACCCCTTTCATTCGAGATCCTTTAAGAATACCCAATCCCCTACTGAAAATTCTAGTCCTCTTCTTCTAGCATCCGCATATGATTTGTGGTGACTTTGGGCTGTTTCTAGTCGCTGTTGTATTACCCTAACTTTTTCTATGGCTTGTTTACTAGATCTGGCCTAAGCAATGTGGTTTCACCCACTTCAAACCATCTAATTGGTGACCTACATTTCCTTTCATATAAAGCTTCATAAGGTGCCATCTTGATACTCGATTGGTAGCTATCATTATAGGCAAACTCAATAAGTGGCAAATGATCCATCCAAATACCTTTAAAGTCCCATGCACAAGCTCATAAAATATCTTCAAGTGTTTGAATAGTGTGCTCATCTTGACTGTCTGTGTGAGGATGGAATGTTATACTCAAATTCACTTTTTTTCCTAAACTCCTTTGGAAGGACTTCCAAAACTTCGAAGTGAATTGAGCTCCTCGATTAGATATAACTGAGATTAGGACCCCATGTAGCCTGACTATCTCATTAAGGTATAATTTGGCATATTCTTCAATTGTATAATCACTCATAACTGGCAAGAAGTGTGCTGACTTTGTGAGTCTATCAACTATTACCCATGTAAGTCAAACTTCTGAAATGAGCGAGGCAACCTAGTAACAAAATCCATGTTGATCATATCCCACTTCCATGTTGGAAGCTTTATACATTGCATATAGCTTCTTGGCTTTTGGTATTCTACCTTGACTTGTTGGCAATTTTGATATTGAGCCATATATTCGGCAAGGTCCTTTTTCATGCCTCCCTACCAAAACATTTCCTTTAGGTCATGATACATCTTAGTTGATCCTGGATGGATGGAATATATGGAATGATGGGCTTCTTCCATTATCCTCTTTCTCAGTCCATTAATATCAGGCACAGATAATATATTTTGGCAATAAAGTACTCCATTTTTTGTAAGGTCAAAGCCCTTCATCGTATCCTAACTAACTTTTTCCTTAAGCTGTCGTAGAACAGGGTCCTCGAACTATTTTTCTTTCACCTCCATTATTAATGAAGCCGCTACTGCATTTTGTACAATAACCCCTTCCTTTGGAGTTTCAAGAAGGCGAACTCCCAAACTGGATAGTTGATGTAGATCCTTAACTACTCCTTGACTTACCACGGCCTGATCACCAGTATTCCTGATTGCCATACGACTCAGAGCATCGGCTACCACATTTGCCTTCCCCAGATGGTATAATATATCAACATCATAATCCTTTATTAGCTCTAGCCATCTTCGTTGTCTTAAAGTTAGGTATTTCTTTTTAAATATGTATTGCAGGCTCTTATGATAAGTATATATGTCAATGTGAACCCCATACAAATAGTGGCGCCATATTTTCAGAGCAAACACAACCGTTACTAGTTCAAGATCATGTGTTGGGTAGTTTTTCTCATATGTTCATAGTTGTCTAGATGCATAAGCAATTACCCTACCATATTGTGTCAGTACACACCCTAAGCTAACTCCTAAAGCACCGCAATATACTGCATACCCCTCGGTGCCTTCTAGAAGTACTAGCACAGGTGCAGAAGTTAGCTTATTTTTCAGCTCCTGCAAGCTCCTTTCACATGCATCATTCTATTGGAACTTGGTTTTCTTATGTGTCAACTTTGTTAGAGGTGCAGAAATAGAAGAAAAACCTTCAACGAACCTTCTGTGGCAACCTGCCAACCCTAGGAAGCTTCGAACTTCCGTGGGTGTCATTGGCCTTGTCCAATTTTTCACAGCCTCTATCTTTTGTAAATCAACCCTTATTCCCTAATTAGACACAATATGACCCAAGAATGCCACTGATTTTAGCCAAAATTCACATTTAGAAAATTTGGCATACAACTATCGATCACGAAAAACCTATAACACTTGTCGTAAATGATTTGCATGGTCCTCTTCTGACCTTGAATGTACCAAAATGTCATCTATAAATACTATGACAAAACATATCCAAGAATGGCTTAATTACCCTATTCATCATATCCATAAAAACTGTTGGTGCACATCGTTAGCCTACATGACATAACAAAAAATTCAAAGTGACACAGAAGCATGTTCTGAAAGCTATCTTGGGTATATCTTTCTCCTTCACCCTCCCATGGTGATGACCTGATCTCAAATAATTTTTGAAAAGCATTTGGCACCCTATAACTAAGCAAATAAATCATCAATCCTGGGGAGGGGGTATTTGTTCTTAATTTTCACCCTGTTCAATTGTCGATAATCGATACACATTCTCAAGGTTCCATCCTTTTTAGGTACAAATAACATTGGTGGACCCTAAGGGGACACAATAGGTCTTATAAAACACTTCTCCAATAAGCCTTTTGATTACTCTTTTCATTCACGCAATTCTGCCGGGGACATTATATATAGAGGGATAGAAAATAGGTTGAGTGTCTGGAAGTAAGTCAATACAAAAATCAACTTCTCGCTCTGGAGGTAAGCTTGGAATTTCTTCAGGGAACACATCACCAAATTCATTCACTACTGGAACTGATTGAAGAGTTGGTGATCCTGCCTCCATGTCCCTTACTCTAACTAAATGACATATATATCCCTTATAGATCATCTTTCTTGCCTTAAAAGAAGAAATAAACCTCCCCTTTGGTGCCCCAACATTGCCTTCCCATTCACAAACTGCCTCATTTGGGAAGTGGAAGTACACTCTTTTAGTTCGGCAATCCACAGTGGCATAGCAAGAAGCTAACCAATCTATACCTATTATAACATCGAATTCCACCATTGCTAGCTCAATAAGGTCAGCCAATGTATCACGGTCAGAAATAGTTACTACACAGTCATAATAAACCCTTCTATCCATAATAGATTAATCGGTTGGTGTAGACACTTCAAATGGTTTTTTGTTCAATAATTTAAGTGTTCTCTTAAGCTCCCTCGCAACTAGTGGAGTGATGTATGATAGTGTAGAACCAGGGTCAATTAATGCATATACATTATGTGAAAAGATGGACAATGTACGTGTGTACCGCATCGGGTGAAGCTTCCAAATTTTTTCGACTCCCCAGAGCATAAGTGCGATTCTGGACTCCGCTAGAGCTAGTTGCCCCTCTTACACCTCTGCTAAGACCCGTAAGTGCTTGTTGACCCCTATCTAATGGAGGAACTGACGATGATAATGCACCAGTTGATTCTGTAGGTTGTGCCACATCCCCCAAACGTCTCCTTGGGCAATCTCTCATCATGCGCCCTGGCGCACCGCACCAATAACAAACATTTGTCCCCACACAACATATACCTAGATGACTTCTTCCACACTATTTACAAGGCTGCTTAGGAGTCATTTGTTGGCCTATCGAATATCCTGTTGTCCGTTCATCTTGTCCCTCACCTTGTTAACCAAATTGATTACTTCTAGACCCTTGAAGTAGGGGTGGAGTACTGGTTGTAGAGTAGGAGGATGATGTCCTAGGTGGTCTATTAGAAAACCAAGGCCTAAGCACACCTTGGGACGGAGTAAACTGCCCCGTAGATCTGGCCTTTTTGGCCTGCCCTCTTTCCGACTCTTGTGTCCTTTTTCTTTGCCTCTGATCCTCCAATTTCTGTGCAAAAGCTTGCATCCTCGCTATATCCATATCTTTACTCAAGGAAGCAATGGTACAGTCTCTGACCAGATACTTATCCAATCTATCCACATATTGATGAATTCTATCTGCTATAGTAACAATTACATTAGGAGTATACCTGACCAGGTAATTAAATTGAAGGTTATATTCCGTCACACTCATATTCCCTTGATGGAGATTCAAGAACTAATCTGCACGGGCCTCTCAGATTTCTAGTGGCATGTAATGGTTGAGAAATACCTATTTGAACTCCTTCTAAGTATTTGAGTTACATCTATACCCTTAGACTGCTTCCAAGGTTAATACCACAACATAGCCACACCCTTCAACCTATATCTCGCTAACTCGACAGCTTATGTTTCACTCACATGCATAACATCTAGAGTGCGTTGAATCTGATCAATAAAGTCTTATTGATCTTCACTAGGATCTGACCCAATGAAGTATAGAGGGTCCATATTAAGGAAGTCACATATCCTCGTACTAGCTGCCCTATTAGCACCACCTGCACCTATAACTGGACCTTCGTGTCTTTGACCATGGCCAGCAACTATACGAGTAAATAGTTATACTACATTTCTCAGATCTAGCACGGTAGCATCAATAGGTGGCTCTGGGGGAATTTCACTACTTCTTGGTTCATCAAGAGCTGGAGGAGTTGGAGAGGTCTATGACAGAGACTCATCTTGAGCATCAATTTGTTGTCTCACCCGACTGGGTATACTAACTATCACTTCTACTTCCTTGCTTTTACCTTTGTTTTTCCTAGTTTCTGGCATACTTGTTGTACAAAACAATTTAGAGGTCAGATACAATCCACCTATTACACTTGGCTCTATAGCACGATCGAAAGAATAAAAAGAAAGTGACAACTGTTAAATGCTACGTAGCGTCCTTCTTATAAATGTGGTGCACAACACATCGATAAACAAGACTCTACATAGACACAACTTTGTAGACTCCCTAGGATGACCTTCTCTGATACCACTTTTATCACGCCTAAAGTCCCGTAAAGCAGACTGGCACCCATTACCGATAAGGCTCGAGAGAACCAACTTGTACCCATGGGCTTTCTATACATATTATAAGGGATTTCTACATTCAGCATGATTTCCAGAAAGTAAACAGTAATAACAAGCCAAAAGAAAATGCACATGACTAGGCTGTTGGGGCCACGTTGTCTAAAGTACGAGATATGAGCACACTTTAATTTAAATAGTCTACAAAACCTCTAGATAAGGAAAAGTATCTGATAAGGGTCAGGACAGGCCCTGCCTCGACTAACTATACAATAGAAACATATAAGCTCTAGACACACAAAGCTCTGAAGCAACCTGGAGGTTGGTAACAGCAGCTGGATAATCTGTAATCCTACTGGGGAGAGCTACTAGCACCTGTACCTGTAGAATGAAATGCAGGTCCCCTGTAAGGGACATTAGTATGAGATAACGTCCTGAATATTTAAGGCAGGAAATATGATATAGGAAGTAATACACAAATTAAACTATGCATTGGTGCAAGGGTAAGAGACCACCTTTAGTTATACCTGTGGACTCATGTACCTTGTGTTCCTTTTATTCCTTTACCTTTAGTGTATAATCAGTGCACATCATGTAGCAAAAATGACCAGATGATCAATGGTAAATCTATATCGAGATTAGCCCTGGCTAGACTTTTCCTTTCACCCCTTGGGCTACCCCCCTGTGATGGGATCGACCCTAGCTAGATGATTCTTCCACCCCTCGGGTTATCACCCATCAATAAGCAATATACTTTACTTTATCTTTCAATTACTTTTGAGATGATTCTTTTGGTGGTCATAATATTGGAGTTGTAGGAGTGTAGATGTAGCATGTGACATGTAGATAATTACACAATTCAAGATGACAATGAAAAGAGTACGTTACACAAATAATGAAATGCGTATGAGATGAAACAACTCGTGAACTTTATTGCCAAGAACCCATGTAACTTGGTATCCACGTATGTTTGCAGTTTTGAAGGTGACTATGTATGGGAGCATATGAACATGCGAAAGAGTGGAGACACAGTAAATAGTTGTGTCGGAGTTGGTAAGTGCCTTTATGTGCCAAGGAGGGATCCGTGTTTCATGCCAAATAATACGAAATCAAGTAGCCTTACATACCTCACGGTACGAACTTGCTATTACCTTGATATAGCCTTTCTTTCCTCCAAATATTTATTTACAATATAGTAGGTGACGAAGCTAGCATTAGCAACCAGTAGATACATCTTGGTAGCCTAATCTCACAAAAAACAACACACGGGCAGTATGCGTATAATTATAAAGCCGAACATATTCTTTCAACCTTTTTGCCTCTAATCGTTTTTTCTGATACACATTCTCATATACATATCATGTTCAGCCTGTTTTAGTGCCATAACATTCTTACAACAGCCCTCAAAGCACAACACATAACAATTTTACACAACATACAATTAGGCGGCATAACGTTACATCCCTTCGCTACATTTCGATGTCGACAATTCCAAATCTGTTCCAAATTTCACCAAACAGTCCCAACCATATATACACATAAAAATAGTCCTAAAACAGTGCAAAAATATTTCTAATATATATAGAGAACATGAAACAACAATCTCCGATTATCAGCCCACCAGTTCCTATTAAGAGCACAATTATGGCATTGTACAATAACTCATTTTTGTGGACTGTAAAAGTGGTACAGTAGCCTGATTAAATCACTAACAAACTAAACCTTGTTAAAACCATAATTCTCACTTCATAATCAAGCCAACCAAAAAGATAAAAGCCTCTTAATCAACAAGAGAAAAGCACAACAATCCTTAGGATACATGCTGTCCAAAAATTTCAGCATAAACATAACCAGTGTAGTCTCTTGTTTTTCATAAGAAAACCATATTAAACACATAAGTATTATTATTTACCTTTACCCTTAAGGTGTAGGGCTTCTCCAAGAACCCTAAAAGTCTCCTTGTGGCTGCTTTGCATAGTTAAGAAGGTGAAAGCTTGTGAAAGCTAATTTTTTTTCCAAGAATGACTTAAAGGTCCTACTTGTAAACCTTTTTAAAGGAGCCTTTGGCCGACTTTCTTGTGTGGTTTAAGCCTCATATTATGAAGGTGGTGAAGCAGCAGCATGGAACTTTCACTTGGGCCTAATTGGTTTCAAAATTGATGGGCCTTAGCTACCCATTTTCCTAATTTCTCTTCACTTAGTTTTGGCAGAAATAGTTAAGTGGGTTGTGATGTACTTGGGCCCTTTTTATTATTCATCTTGGCCTGTAAGTATTTTCCATTGGTGAAGCAAAAATGTGGGCTCAAGTCACACCCATAACTCGGACTTTATTGATCATCGGACTTGGACAGATTTGACGTCGGGCCTCGTCTTTGTGTAGCTAGCAAATTTAAGCTAAGCAAGTAGGTGACTCACCTACTAGCTTCCTATGTCCTACAAGAACCTCACTTCTCTCACTTCATTTAAGGTCGCGATCTCCTTATTTTGACTTAAAACTTGTATACACTAGACCCTCTCAAGCCATAGACGTACATATCGCCCTCTAGTTTGAGATTCAAGCACTTTTAAAAATAGGTGCTAATTTTACCAAGCCATATCATGTTTCACATGCATAGGACTAGTACATGTAAGGTGTGGGGTGTTGGACCCTTTTTACCAGAATGGACCACAAATTTCATTGGAGAAACCTTCAAATAGACCCAATCACCTATTTGGAATTCTAGATCTTTTCCTTTTTACATCGACATATGATTTTTGACGACTTTGGGATGTCCTCAACCTCTCCCTAATCATCTTAACTTTCTCAAGAGCCTCTATGACCAGATCTGGTCCCAATAAAGCCATCTCTCCAATGCCAAACCAACCCACCGATGACCTACAATGTCTCAAATAAAGAGCCGCAAATGGGCCATACCAATGCTAGAGTGATAGCTATTGTTGTATGCGAATCCAATCAAAAGAAAATGGTCATCCCAACTACCCCTCAACTCCAATACACATGCCCTAAGCACATCTTCAAGGTTTTGAATTGACCTTTAGCTTGGCTATCCATTTGAGGGTGGAAGGTAGTACTACAGTGAACTTTGGTACCAAGACCTTTTAGAAAAGACCACCAAAACTGTGAAGTGAATTGTCAACCACGATCCGATATGATCGACGAAGGAACCCCATGCAACCTCACTAACTCAAGTATGTAACAACCTTGCATACTCTTCAGCCCCACAGGTGGTCTTCACCGATAGAAAGTGAGCCGATTTTGTCATCCTATCAACCACCACCCAAATGGAATCAAAACCTTTTCTGGTCTTGGGAAACCCAACCTATGTCTTCGGTTAGGCCTCCTGGCCTTTGATGTTCAGCTTTGACTTGTTGACAACTATGGCAATCGAAAACAAATTTGGCAAGGAGAATTATGGGCCTCATCAAGGATCCTCTCCCTCAAACCATCAACACAAGGCACATACAACCTACCTTGGTACCTAAGGGCACCATCTCCTCATTTGGAGAAAACCTCTGTTTTGCCCTCTTTCACCAAGGCCTTCAATTCAAGCAAGGAAGAATCAAGATCTTCTTTTGCTATCTTCTCATCGACCAAGGAAGACTTAGACCCATCAATAACCACAATACCATCATCACCAACCTCTTCCAACATAACCCCCAATCTAGCCAATCTATGCACCTCCCTAGCCATTTCCCTATCACCACCATCAACACGAGCTAGGCTACCTATGGACACCTGACTCAAAGCATCCACCACCTCATTTGCTTACCCGTATGATACTACACGCTCATGTCATAATCCTTGAGAAGTTCTAGCCACCTTCTTTGTCTCAAGTAGAGATCTTTCTGAGTGAAGACATATTGGAGGCTCTTATGATCGATGAAGACGTCCACATACACCCCGTACTAGTGACACCAAATCTTTAATGCAAACACCATGGTGGCTAACTCTAGATCATGGGTAAGGTAGTTCCTTTCATATATCTTGAGTTGTCTAGAAGCATATGCTATAACCTTACCATTTTGCATTAGTACACAACCCAAACTGACTTTGGATGTATCACAATACACCATAAAGTCCTCAAGCCCATCCGGTAGTGACAATATCGGAGCGGACACAAGTCTATCATTTAATTTTTGGAAGCTTCTCTCATATTCATCAATCCACACAAACTTAACCTTCTTTTGAGTCAATTTGGTCATAGCGGAAGCAATGGACGAGAACCCATTCACAAATCTTCTATAGTAACCCGCAAGACCCTAGAAGCTCCTAATATCTAATGGGGTCAATAGTCTAGGCCAATTCCTAATCATATTGGTTTTCTCATGATCCACTTTTATACCATCCCCTGACACATGACCCAAAAATGTAACCTTCTTCAACAAAAATTCACACTTATCATATTTAGCATATAATCTCTCCTCCCTCAACCTTTGCAACACAACCTTTAAATGACCATATGGTCCTCACTACTATGTAAGTACATCAAAAAATTGTCAATGAAGACCACAACAAAGGAATCAAGGTAAGGTTTGAAGACCCTATTCGTTAGATCCATGGATGGCCGGCGCATTAGTCAACCTAAACAACATCATAACAAACTCATAATGCCCATATCAAGTCTAGAAGGCTGTCTTTGGAATATCACACTTCCTCACCCTCACTTGATGGTACCCATACTAAAGATCAGTCTTAGAGAAGAAGCTAGCACCTTGAAATTGGTCAAACAAGTCATTAATTCTTGGAAGAGGATATCTACTCTTTCTAGTGACCCTATTGAGTTGCCGGTAGTTAATGAACATTCTAAGTGACCCATCCTTCTTTTTCACAGACAACACCAGAGCACCCCAAGGTGATTGGCTAGGCCTAATAAAATCCCTTTTCCAACAAATCTTTCAATTACTCTTTTAACCCCTTTAACTCCGTCGAGGCCATACAGTGAGGAGGAGTGGAGATAGGTTGAGTATCGGGAAGGAGATCTATACCAAAACCTATCTCTCTTTTGGGAGGGACACTAAGAAGGTCATTTGGGAAGACATCAAGAAACTCGTTTATAATGGGAACCGACTCAATGGAAGGGACTTTGGACTCCACATCTCTAACCTCACAAGATGATACAAACACCCCCTAGAAATCAACTTATGGGCTTAAACGCATGAAATGAATCTACCTTTGACCACCACATCTTGACTTTCCCACTCAAGGAGGGGTTCAATGTGAAATTAAAACTTGACCCTACAGGTTCTACAACCAATAGAAGAATAGTAGGCATGCAACCAATCCATCCCAAGTATCACATCAAAGTCTACCATGTCTAATTCAACAAGATCACAAGGTAACAACTTATGCAAAATGCAAATAGGACAACTCCTATAAACCTTCCTAGCAACAATAGAGGCACCAATGTAGACACTTCATATGACTCATGCAACAACTAGGAGACAATATGGAATTTGTTTAGCAACAAGCGGGGTAACAAAGGAAAGAGTGGCACCCAGATCAATCAAAGCATACACATCAAAGTCAAAGATTTTCAACATAACGGTAATAACATCGGGGATCTCACTAACCCCTTGCCTCCCATATAGAGCATAAAATCGACTGTGCCTTGGGACACCACCTTGAGGACCACCTCTTTCCAATGGGACTGCATTAGAACCCCGGACCTTGCCACGGTTTCATGGACAATCTACCTTGCTGTGACCAAGCTCCCCACATTCATAGCATGCATTAGAACCCATCAAACATGGGCCATTGTGATCCTTCCCATATCTAGGACACACATCAATAGGAGCAATCCCACCAACACCTTGAGACCTAGGAAAATCATTGGCAATCCCCCTTTAGTGGCATGAGGAAGCCCTTGGCCTTTTGGAATTTACCCTCAAATTGGGCCCTCTTGGCCTCATGTCCCTATCTTTTCCTTAATTTCTCCTCCTACATTTGCTCGGCAGAGGTCATCAACCAAGACAATTGTATAGCATGGTGGATTGACATTCTTCACTTACCAAGTCGGAGACCCCCATCACGAAGTCATTCATCCTAGATCTAGGATCGGCTACCAAATGAGGAACGTACTTTGAAGGTTGATTAAATTTGAAGGAATACTCCCTCACACTCATGGCACCTTGTTTCAAGTTCATAAACTCCATCAACTTTGCTTCCCTAAGCTCAAAAGGGAAATATCGATTAAGGAAAGCCAATTTGAACTCTTTCCAAAGCACCACATTACCAACCCCCTTCTCACCTTTTCATTACTCATGCCAAATTCGGGCTACCCCTTTGACTTGGTATACAGCCAACTTCGCCTTTTCATTTGGCCCAACATCAATGATATTAAAGATTTTATAGACCTCATCAGTGAACTCTTGTGGATCTTCATCCACCTTTGACCCACGGAAAACCAGATGATTCATCCTCATGAAGTCTCTTACCCTAGCTCCCGGGGTAGTAACATGAGGGGCTTGGACCCCTTATTGGACTTTGTTGGCCACCACATGGGCAAGCATAGTAAGAGCATCCTGGAGCTCACCATTGGTAGGTTGTTCCTCAGGAGTTTGGGCCCGTCTTCCTCTAGTGTTTGGCAAGAACTAGGATAGCAAAGAACAACATTAGAACGGAAAGTCTACAACAACTCTATAGCACGACTTAGAACATGAAAAAGGGAAACAATTCCTAAAATGTCTCACAACCTTCTATTCATAGTCATCATGCGCTTCATAACCATAAGTAGGAATCTAATCGAAGCGGTGTGTTGGATGCTGAGGATTTATCAACCTAGTGCTCTGATACCAAGTTTTTCATGACCAAAACCTAGGGCCTAGATATGACATAGTGCAAGGGAAACCCGAAGGAACCCCTAGGAAACCTCACAAAGCATCATTACACATCCTTGGTCGCAGAAGCAATAAATCAAGAATCAAAGATAAATAAATGGGAAGTCGGTGCTAACAGAAAAGCTTGCTCAACATCATAATCAAGAGAGAAAAGTTAAACCCATATATAGATACATAACATGTCCAACAACACCTCTAGTACATAGATAAGAGCGAGGCCAAGACAAAGTAACTAGGCTCAGCCTCATAATCAATATAAAAAATAAAGATGAATGTCTCAATACATAATAGAAGAAACATAGCCTAGGTGTCCTAAGTGGAGGACTCACCAACTATCTTGAATAGCCCCGACTAGCCACGTGGAGGAGGAGGGCGATCAACTTGGGCACCGGTTCCTACATGGTGATATTATGTAAACATAGAGTATGTGCTAGTATGTTTGAAGTACTAAGTATATAAGAAGTAATGCAACAATTAGTAGGCATCATAATCAAAATGCATAATACTAAGCAATTACATAATATAACCATATGACGTATATGTTCAATGCTTAAGTAAAACATGCTTAAGTAAATCATGCTCTTATAGGATATCATATGTGAAGAAAAGACCAAGCTAGTTATTCAAGGTATAAACTTCTTGGTGGTTGTGCAGTATAAACCCCTCACATGGTTGATGGTAATCAAACCTTACCAACAGAGTGACGAAGAATAAACTCCTCGCATGGTTGATGAGTATAAACCCGCAACATGGTTACCCGGGCTCTTGTCCCCCCAGATCGAGTATGTCTAATGCAACGCTTTATATAGGATTTATCATATGTTGTAGAGCAACACTTCATATGGAATAATCACATAATAAGCTCATTTTATCATCATATAGTCAACCATATCATATCTCATGCTTTAGACCTTCAACTCCTCAAGAAACCATATCTGGACATTTTATCAAGCACTTAGAGGGTGTGTAATACTAGTAAAAACCATGAAATATAGAGATGAAATCATGCAAGAAAATCCATTGTAAAACCATCAATCAACACCTTACAACACCCT
>JAPFFP010099093.1:0-19920 GCA_026153255.1 Solanum medicagineum | reverse complement strand
CAAAATCTGTGTAACCCTTCAAGATTAGACTAGAGCCTCCAAAACATAAGCATACATCTGAGTTTCCTCTCAAATACTTGAGTATCCACTTTATAACTTCCCAATGTTCTTTTTCGGGACTATTGAGAAATCTGCTAACAAGACCAACTGCATGAGCAATATCAGGACTAGTGCATAACATTGCATACAACAAACTTCCAACGACAGAGGAATATGAAATTTTGGCCATATTCTCTTTTCCTACCTAGATGTAGGGCACGTCTTCTTGCTCAACTTCATATAACTGGCAAGAGGTGTCCTAACAGGCTTAGCATTCTTCATATTGAAGCAGTATAATACACATTTAGTGTATTTTTTTGACAGATAGATCTTCTTTTCATCTATGAGACAAGTAATCCTCATGCCCAAAATTTGTTTGACATGACCCAAGTCTTTCATAGAAAAAGACTTGCACGAATCATTCTTTAGCTCGTCATCTTTGGAAGTATCCTCGCTATCGATCAACATATCATCCACATATAGCAATAGGATGATAAAATCTTCATTAGAAAATTTTTGTACAAATACACAATTGTCTGAGGAAGACAACCTTGCTCCCCCATAACAGATTCAAACTTCTTTTACCCCTGTCTAGGAGCTTGCTTTAGGCCATAAAGACTCTTTGAGTTTGCACACAAAATTTTCTTTATCGTTTACTTTGAAGCCCTCAGGTTGTTCCATATAAATTTCCTCTTCTAGATCACTGTGAAGAAAATTCGTCTTCACATCCATCTATTCAATCTCTAAGTTTAGAGTAGCAATCAAACCAAGAACTGTTGATGTCGCCCAAGTTACACCTCCTTTTTAGAGGATAAAGTGGTTGCTATCAAAAAATAGGATCTAACCAAGGTTAGGGTTGAACCCGCAGGAAATACGTAGACTCAAGACAAGTTCATCAAAATGCAATTCAAGTAGTTAACCGACTCAATTCCCCGGGGGAGGGGGGGGGAGAAAGTAAACTAAACTAACTAGCATAAGAGAAAATCAATAATATAGACCAACTAAGGTATTGTATTCCCCATGATTCCCCAACTCTGTATCATCGGATAACTTAATTCTTGTCTAGTGTATAGCACGCAGGACGGCAATTTAAGTTCACCAAGCCCTTTGGTCAAAGGTGAGAGGTGAATTTCACTATGCGACTTGGCCCATCTCCATAGTATACATTACTAACCATTACCTATTAGTCCCAGCACAACCTCTCCTTCGCCCAGTTCAGTTGATTAGATGAAAACACATCTATCAAATCCTATTCATTAATCTCTTTTCCTATTCATTACTACCTTGGTCCAGTCAGTAACACTAGGCCAGTTCTAATACTGTCCACTATCAGAAGAATTAACACATGCATATACACCTTCAAAGAATTGTAAATTATCCGATTTTACTTTGTTAGTTCTTCATGGTTCTCACAACCCTAGTTTTAGATTTAGCTACTCATGCTATGTGTAGATAAAGAAATTATGAATTGAGAAGACATAATTAAACACTTACACAATTGAATTAAGATCAAGCAAATCCAAAGTCAATGGGAATCACAAGCTTGAAGATTGAATTGAAGAGCAAGTGTTCTCAAAGACTCTCTCACAATATTTTCTCTCCAAGTATTGAGTTCTCTGAATACAAACCCTAAAACTACTGAAAAGTGACATCTCTCCCTAAAAAATAACCTAAAAGACCAATTGATAGTAATTACAAATAAGTCCACAACAAATAAGAAAAACTAGTCGGCAAACTCCATGAAAGAACTCTACAACTCGTAGTGTCTTCTAGGCCTCGTAGTTGGGGTCACGTAATCAGCTACTGAAATTTTAGACTTCTCTTCTACGACACCCCTTTATGACTCTTAAAGTGGTTTACGACCCATAAAGGGAGTTATGTCTGATGAATTTCCTGCAAGTCCACTTCTCTGATCCTCAGGACACGAAAGGTAGTCTACGACTCATATCATTCTCCACGACTCTTATGCATGTCTCGTAGACTTTAACTTCAGCAATTTGACTCATAAAGTGGTTTACAACCCATAAAGGGAGTTTCGTCTGATGAATTTCCTGCAAGTCCACTTCTCTAATCCTCAGGACACGAAAGGTAGTCTACGACTCATATCATTCTCCACGACTCTTATGCATGTCTCGTAGACTTTAACATCAACAATTTGCCCCTCACTGAAATTTTTCATGAAATACCTTTACGACTCGTATAACAGCAAAAACCAGCAACTTCTGCAATTTTTTCCCAAATCATGGCCAACATGTAATCCTGCAAATCTAAACACAAAAACACATAAAATCCACAAATATCGCATTGAGAACACACAAAATCCTAAGTTTTAAGTATTAAAATTGTTGTATTTTAGCAGCACATCAACATCCTCAACTTAAAATTGTTACTTGTCATCAAGGGACGACTCAATCTATATAGACAACACAGTAACACACAGACGTAAACTCAATGGCATACATCACATACATCTCAAACTCAGATACCCACACTAACTTTTCACAATCGGATCAGATAGCTATTTAGTAAACCAATGCAAACTAGTGCATGTGACAACACAACTATGACAAACAAGGGATTATCAACATCCACAATCACTAAACAAGTCAAATGGTAACAATGCAATGTAAGTACCCTCACAGAAAGAAGTTCTATATCAGACACTCAATGAGCATTTCATGTTTAACCTTGGGACTGTGCAGAAACACTCACTCTCATAAAAGATATTCATGCATGATCACTAATGCCATAGGCTTACCCCTATACTCATGATTCAGACCTTCAACTAACTGGATAGGATCACTTTAGGACTTTCTAGGCTTGTAACGTAGACTCAGGGGGCTTTGGTATGGTATTTTAGGGAAATAGTGACTAAAGGTCCTCTTTGAAACTGCATTTTTCTACACTCTTGCCCCATCAACTCTATCATTTTCATCTTATTCTCCCTTTTTCCTTATTCAAGCTTTTCTGGGTACTTTCTTTTCATTTTTCAGCTTTTTGCCTTGTTTTTACACTTCATTTTGCTTTTTTCGCTCAATCTAAGGCATCTTTTATTTTTCTTCCACCTAGTACATGATTTTTATTCCTTTTATCCTCCCTCCTAACTCACCCTCTTCTCTTTGTGCTTTTACCCTTTCACCAGCCATCCTCAACTTAGGCTATTAGCCTATGTTGAGGTGCAGAATATCTATCCTCCAAACCAGGGCCACTTTTGGTAGCCGCCCTCAACTTAGGCTTTTTGCCTCAGTCAAGGTACACAATGTTCAAGGAAAGACCAGGGACAATTTCAAGATTTTTCACTAGACAAGGCTAGGTTAATTAGGTGTTTCGAAATAATAGGTACATGTTACGCTCAACTATTTGGAACAAGGGATATATCATCAATTTGGTTGGTTATTTTTAGGCTAAAGTGAATTATTTAAGAACATAGGCGTAAGCTCTTTTCCTAATCCATTTAATCTACAATCTAACTTAGAGTAACAGGACATGTTCTCAATTAGCATAAAATACATGAATCTAGCAAATAAAGCTCACACTCACATGGAACAACATACATTATCAACAAAAAGACTCACAGATCATGCTTTCTATCTCAACTTAACCTCACTTATCGGAATAGATATTGTCAAACACCTAAATATGCATGGTTACTATCTAATAACTAATCAAATTTTTGATGGGTATCATTTTTCAAAATAAAATAAAAAAACATGTTATATGCCACAAGTATTAGTACTACATGCTACCAAAAAAATCCTAAACTTGTCGTTTGAATAGAAATTAAATATCCACAGGAAAAAAAAAACACAGGCAAGAAAACCCCAGGATAAAAAATTGGAGTAGTTATGGACCAGCTACTCAGACTTCACTAAGGCCCATGACTACCCACACCCCATCGAAAAAGATGTGCACTATCCCCAATGCAAAAAATCAAGCAAAAATAGAACATAAGGGGTCATAAACACATACCTGGGCACCTAAGCGCCAATCTATGGCTGAGTCTGGCCACCCTCCTCCTGCGGAGTGGTCTGCTCAGCAAAGTTACTCTGTCCGGAGGGGCCAGCACCCCCTATCTACTCCATGGCTCGAGCCTGTCTCATCTCCTCATCATGCCTTGACTCTCTCAAGGCACGCTCAAGATCCCCCTCTTTTAACCTCCTTGCACGTACATGTCTGTCCTCTAGATCCTCATATGTGAAAGGTATCTTCCCAATGAATGAATGGGTAGGCTCATTAGGAGCAAAGAAGTCTAACATTGGCATCAGAGATATCGCCTCTGGTAGTGTGACTGGTGCCGCCAGTGATGTTGTCATGTCAGCGCGGAGCTGCTGGATCTCCTTATGTATGGTTGACAATTCTGAAGGCTGGGCCTTGGTCAATCTTTTCTGTACCCTCTACTCGAAGGCGTCGATAAGGGCATCCATGATAGAAGTACGGTCCTGAATAGCAGCAACCACAAATACCTGTATCCGACCCTCCGAGTACGAAATAGCCTGTCGGACCCATGGCTTGTTTAGCTGAAAGAGCTGAGTCAACTGCGCCTCAACATATGCCAACCTCTGCGCCATTGCCTACATAGAAGTGGCAGACACAAAATCATGCCCGCGATGGCTATAAAGTAGTGTCCTCTAATGCAGGAACAATAATAATGGGCCCCCTATCCTCATTTACCTAGTGTTGTAGGGGCCTCTCCTCAGTAGTAGCAGTAGCGGTAGTGGTATCCATCTCAGAACCCTCAGGTGGTGGCGCTGGGGCGAACCTCTCTGGCATAGGTGGAGGCAGTGCTCGCCGTAGTGCTAAGGTGTGCTGGGCCTCTATCATCCGGTCCAGCTGGTGTAATATCTCCACCCTAGACTCTAAACAGAGCCTGTAGATCAAACAGGGGAAAGGGATGGAGGTGGCCCTCTTCAGTGTGGCCTCATATATCTGCTCGGCGATGAGGTGAGCCTAATCAATATCGTAGCCAGCTAAGATGCTGGCAACCAAAATTGCATGCTCTTTCATCAAAGTGTTATCAGTGAGCATCGGTCGGATGCGTGAACGAACGATAGCCTATCAAAATTTGAAAGGGAAGCTGAGCGAAGCCTTGACAATAGGCTCTGTATGAGTGGCTACCCAAGCAGATTTTGGACCCTGCTCTGCAATAAACTCGGCCACCCATCTGATAAATGTGGCTCGTCGCTCAAGATCCTTCATAATAATTGTGCTCCGAGTCTGCCCCACCCTGTAATCGAACTCCGTAGTGGATCTGACGGCATGGCACTTGGGACCAAATAATATACGGCACATAGTCTCCACTGATATGTCTACCCGCGGACCCTTCACTCACGTCTCTGTCAACCTAGGTTGAGCGAAAGGTTTCTTCCCCTTGGGAAGACTAAGCTGGATGGTGGTTGCATATGATGCATAAAACTCCCTTGCCATAGTCGGGGAGTACCGTCCAAGAGACTCTGTCAACAACTGAAGACTGTACCGTATCATCGTGTCCTGAAGATCGGGGACACGGCTAAGTCTGTCAGACATCACTCTAGGCTCCTCATAGATAGAACGGGTCGGCTTGCCCCATTCTTTTGGCTGCACACCCTCCAAGTATATCGCCTCCATCCCTCGACACATCATCGGTTAGTGAGGGCATCTTGTGCTGATGATGATGATGGTGCGATGGAGGACTCTGAATCTACTCTATCCTCAGAGCGCTCCTCAACTAGACTCCTCTCAGGATGGAGTTATCTATGGATGCTTCTCCCATCACTACCTCCCTCCTCAGGGGAGGACTAGCAACCAGAGCCTGAACATGCCCAGCTCTGGCAGCAGCTCTGGTTTGTGGTAAAGAAGCCTCTGGGTCCAGCTGGGCATCAAGGACCTCTAGTGAACCACTCAGTTGAGTGGTAGATCTGTTTGTCATCAGAAGGCTTATCCCTGAGCCTCCTCCTCATAGCTTCGATCACTAAGCGTTTGCCTTTTGGGCCATAGTACCTGAAACATAGACATAAACGAATTTTGGTTAGCCCCACGAATCAAGAAGTAAAGTGCAAACAATTGTCTGAGTTCAATAGCAGAGGGGTTCTATGAAGCCCCTTTACGAGTCATAGTGAATACTACAAGTTGTAAGAATCTTTCGTGGACCAGCGATTCAAGCTAAGTTTGGTTACTGGAAAAGTCTATGAGACCAGGTACGACTCGTGAAGGGGCTTACGAGTCATGAATTAGGGTCGTAGAGAATTTCAGTGAGTAATCAAATTTAGGCAGGGGTTTACGAGACCTATCTACGAGTCGTAAAGTGATCTACGACTCGTAGAAGGTCTCGTCTTATGGATACTCAAAAACATCAAGTTTCTGGAATTTTGCACAGGGGCAATTACGACTCGTAGATTGCTTTAAGGGTAGTAAAAGCCACTCATGAACCAGAAATTTCAGTCACCTCAGTTTCTAAGTCCATCACACGGACTCCAAAAGATATTTTCAACAAATAATTTATCAGCATCGAAGCAAGAACACACACCCACATGATTAGCACACAACAACATTCCCTCCAACATGCTTTAAACATACACACACCCTCAAGAATGATTAAGCATGAATTATCTTATGGATCCCACCGTTCCTATTTGATTTACACAAAATCATGTACCTATGTCATCAACCACCAATTCCACAAGCACAAATCATTCAATACCATTCAATCACACAAGACGGGTGGTTCAATGGGCACAAATAATTAACATTCATAAGGCAAAAATACCCAATTCCAGATTGAATTAACAATTCAACTAAGGGCAATTTGATTTCACATAACACAATTAAAATTCAACAAGGATTTCGTGTCTAAACACCATGCCTCACAAAATTTTCAAATCAATAAATTAAACAAGGAAAATTAAGGATTTTAACTAAACCAAAAACTCACCAAGTTTGAGATTAAAATGAAGAGGATGAAGGAGGTAACTTAGAAGCAAAGCCCTAGGGTTGCCAAAATTCTTGCCGAAAATTTAGTCGTTGGTGGTCGGAGCTTGATTGGAAAAACAAGGGGTGGGGATCGGTTGGGTAGGTTTTGGCAATTTAGCTAAAAAATAGGGTCAAATTATTTTGACCTCTCTATTTATACTTATCGGGTCAATTGAAGATTTTACTGGGCATGGACCTACGGAACCCCGATTACCAGCCATAGATAGTTCTACGGCTGGTAGATCATGGTTTCGTAGAGCCCTCAACAATTAGCAAAATTTCAAAAAACTTACTTGGGGTCCACGAATCTCATACACAACTCATGGTTTGATCTACGAATTGTAAAGTTGGCTCGTGGACTGGGGTACATATTTTTCCTGCTCACTGAAAATATCTGAGTCGGGTACGAGTCATAAACCGCTTTACGACTCATAGACCCAGTCGTAGAGACTCAACTTAATGCTCTTCTCAGCCAAATTACTGACTTAGTCCTGTACCTGCATACTTTTCATAAAATAAACTGTTACCCTATATGCAGCCAATCCATTGTCCAAAATTACAATCAAATGAAAGAAAATAAACTACCTATGAATCCAAATAATGAAAATATACCTATAACTATGCTATTAAATCAAAACTTTGGGTTTCCTCCAAAGTAGCGCTGACTTATTGTCGTGGCACGACTTAGGCAAATTGGTTACTTAGACTTCACCAATTGCCCAAACTTCACTCTTGAGTTCATCTGGCTGCTTCATGGACCGACAAACGTCGAAGACAATTTCGTCATTCAATCTAAACCTGAGCTGACTAGCTTTCATATCCATTAGGGATCGTCTAGTGACTTGGAATGGTCTTCCTAATATGTTTGGGACGTCGAAGTTGACCTCGCAATCTAGGATCACAAAGTCTGTAGGGAATATGAATTTTTCCACTTTAACCAACACATCATAGAGTATCCCCATAGGCTTCTTCACCGTTTGATCTGCCATCAGTAACCGCATGCTAGTTGGAGCAGGGGCTCCTAATCCAAACTTCTTGTAGACTTCAAGGGGCATCAAATTGATATTTGCACCTAAATCACATAGTGCCCTTGCGAACTCCACATCTCCTATAGTGCAAGGTATGGTGAAACCACCTGGATCTTCATGCTTCTGAGCTAAGGACTTTATAGTGATAGCACTACAATGTTGAAGCTCTTGAGAAAGCTCCTGACTCACATTGCAGTTTTTGGTGCCACGTCCTTTATATACTTTTCATAGCCCGACATTTTGTCCAAAGCCTAGATGAGAGGGATGTTGATGGATAGCTACTTAAGCATAGAGAGAAAGTGTTTGAACTTGCCTTCCTCCTCCCTCTTTTTTGGTTCTATGAGGGAAAGGATAGGAGGCCTAGGGATAGGCTTAAAATTTTTTGGCACTTCAATTGCTTCACTCACACCATCCTTACCACAATCATCTCCTTCATCTGCATCCTTTGCCGCAACCATCTCCTCACGAACATCTTCCTCATCAATTGGCATAGGAGATCAATAGTGCTCTTGCCACCCCTACAAGTAACCGTCATACACTGGCCTTCATTCTTAGGATTTTGCATTGCATTGCTAGGTAGTGTACCCCTTTGATATTGATTCAACTTAGTTGACACTTGACCAAGCTGTTGTTCGAGTTGTTTAATAGCCATAGAATGGGACTCTATTTTCTAATTTATGCTTGGAATATCTGATTTTATGCCCCTTAGAGTCTCATCCTATGTCTCAACCTTCTTCAACAGGCGGTCAAACATCTTCTTAATTCTGGAATTGCCTGTACCTACAGCGCGGTTGTATGGTAGCACATAAGGACCATTTCTGAAGCCTTCTCTAGGCCCCAATCTATATCTGGACCCCTGTTCCTATCATAGTAACCATCACGGTTATCTCTGAAAGCTCCATCTCTACCATAGTTTCGGCCTTGGTTTCCTTGACCTTGGTGCCAATAGTCTTGATTGGACTCGTGGGCATTGGTCTGGAAATCTCCCGTCTGATCATTCACAAAACATGTGTCCTCCTCGAAGTATGGCTCCTTATACATGGGTGGACATAGAGGTTGATGAACCACTGCATTTACTCTCTATTGGTTCTGTTTCATCATTACCTCCATACCTGTGAGAGTTTGAGCAAGTTGCTGCATGATCTCTTCATTAATTTTGGCTTGTTTTGGACCCATACTGATAGCACATGAACTCTTCGTGGGAGCTCTATCCCGTTACCCCACGCATTATTCATCTTGACCACTTGCTCCATACGCTCTACAATCCTTGCAAATGGTTGATCTAGAAACATGTCCCCCATGATGATGTCAACATAAGCCTGACTGTTCTCATCAAGGGAATGGTAGAAGATCTCCACCAAGGCGTCATCAACTATCTTGTGGTCAGGGACGCTCCTCAAACATTTAGTAAACCGCTCCCACGTAGTGCTTATCGAATCACCAGGAAGTTGCTCAAAGTTGTTGATCTGATCCTTCAACTTGAGTTTTTTCGATCTAGGGAAGTAACTCTCCAAAAAGGCCTTATGCAAATCTTCCCAACACCCCTTATGTGTTTCAGAATGCCCCATAATCGTAATTTCTATATATCTTAAAATTCGTGCATGATTTCAAAAATCTGACTTCATATTCTTGATCAGGGGGAAAAACTAAGTAGGAAATATGTATAACCCAGATTTTAGAAGACCCATAGCGAAAAATAATTTTCACTAATTTTTTGAATTCTAGTGGCTATTCGCGCCCAAGCCGTGATGTGCTAGGGGCGCGAAGTAGTGTATTTTGTCAGGTGCTTTTGGTCTGCGTCGCGCCAAGGGCGCGGACTAATCTAAGTTTTTCCTCAGTTTTCTTATTTCGTCCGGGGGCATTTGGATAATGACCCAATGTCAGTTTAAACGAGAAATTGACAAGTCCTGATGTTCACGCTCCAATAAGAAAGTGATCGTTTTCATCAATTAACCTAACCAAATGTCAGGATCGAATCCACAGGGAATACAGGGCTTGACTACAAGACTTTAGTACTAATCGTTTCGAGCATCAATAACTAAAATCTCTAAATTAGGGGGGATTTTGTGATTCAAAAACAAAAGTAAATTACAACTTTACTACTACGTGGGAAAACGCTCAATTTTAGGGACAACTTGGGAATTGTGTTCCCCATGGTTCGTTGACTCCATTACCTAGGTAACATAACCACAATTGAAGAGTCACATGCAGGATGCTAACTTAGGTTCTTCCAACCCTCTTGTGAAGGTGAAGGTCGAATTTCACCATGGCGCTTGGTCGGCAACCATGGCGTGCCAACTAACCATTACCAATTGTCCCAGTCAACCTCCCATTGGTCAGGTTCGATTGATTAGACGAGAAAACATCAATCGAATGATATCATCTACTTCCCTTTTTCTATTTGTCACAACCTTGGTCGGGATCGTGATAATAGGAAGGGTTTGGTGTTGGCCACTACCAAACAACAATCATAATGAAGGAAAATAGACAATACATGTGAAACCCCAATCATAGAAATGTTATAAATCTAGGTCATATCAAGCACCCACAACCCCAAGTTGTGGGTACTTAGCTACTCATGGCTAAGGCAAAACAAGCAAAAATGTACATACAAGACATAAATGAGAGTTTTACCAATAACTATGAAGAAAATAGGCACCACAAGTTGCAAACCCACAAGCTTGATTGATCAACAATGAGTACAAGACAAGATTTGCAATCCCCAAAATGGGTTTTCCAAGAGAGAACAATAAACTACTCTAAAAAACTAAGAAACAATTCAAAAGGTTATTGTAGAATGTCTCCTGGTTGAACTCCTTTCTAAAAACCTCACATAAACTATATATAATATTTATAAAGTAACCCTAGAATTTACATAGAAAAGATAGTTGGCAGCTGATAAGTTCGCAGGTATGACTCATAGGATAACCTACGAGTCATAATCGGGGTCTCGTATCAGGTTCTTGGCATCTTGGACTAAACTAGTACGACCCATAGGTACGAGTCATTGCTTGAGCTAGACTCGTATGTTTCTCTCATAGTCTTGGCCTTCAGCTTTTTGTCCAACAGTTTGGCTCTCTGATTCTTGCTACGAGTCCACCTATACGAGTCATAGTGTGTCTTATGACTCGTAGGATTTCCTCGTAGGAGTGACCTTCACTAGGCAAATTTTTTATTTTTGGTCTCTATTTCTTGCTACGACACACCCTACGACTCGAAGGTGGGCTCGTATGGCCTATGCTTCAGCAAAATCTGCAACTTTTCTTCAAAATCATGCCAACCTAACTTTTCTGCAAGATTAACACAAAAACACATCAAAACCATAAAAAGTCACTTTATGAATTCACAAAATCCCTTGTTTTAGGCACCAAATATTTTGTATTTTGACAGCACATTAGAAATCTTCCATACTTAGACATTTTTCAACTCTATAACTCACAAAATCCTCTCTAAAACCTCTGCAACACTTTATCAAATCTCTCATTCAAATTCAAGGATTTCAATCTCAATTTTCAAACTCAAGAACCCATCTCAAGCTTCAAGTTTCCCTCAACTCAATTTCAACATGTTTAAGATATGTGGGTCTTCATCCATGGGTCCTTTCACCCATGGAGCCCAACCTTCTCTTTTTATGAAAATTGCATGATTTCAAGTTGTATTACTCATGGGTATCTTTATTTATGAAATATGAACATAAGTTATGTTGGAGTTTATCATGTATTAATTGATTATGCATGAATGTCTACCTTAAACTCATTCCATGAGTTGATTTATGTCTATTGAGACTATGCATAATTTGAGCCACGGAGACTATGAACTATGATGAACTTTTGATATGAATTTCATGATACGCAAATTGGGGTTTAATTACAATATTGGTGGATTGATTTTGAATTGATTTTACTCTTCTTGTATACTCTTGATTGTCATGACTTTGAACAAGTATCATGAACCCACCATGTGTTTGATGAAATTACATGACAAGAATTTTTTAGTTATTGATGACCTATTACATGATTTTCAAGTCAAGTATTTTAAGATATTTATGGACTCCCACGCATGCATTGAAATCATGATGAGTCTTCATGATCTACAAGTGAACCATTGAGCTCTTATGTTAAAGTTTTAAGCTCCTGTGAATTGTGAAACCTACTAGAAGGGGTCATGAATTATGTTGCTCCTTACCCTCCAGTACAAGGCAAATGTCTTCATGAAGGGGTCATGAGCCATGTTATATACCTTACCCTCATGTACGACTTAATATGATGCATTACCTAATGTCTACGTGAAGGGGTTATGAACCATGTTGCAAGTATTACCCTCATGTACCACTTAATATCGTGTATTATCCGCTACCTACTAGATAGGGTCACGACTCATGTTATAGTTTTAACCCTCTAGTACAAGGTATTTGGATGAGCCACTCATGTCACAATATTGTGTGGGACAAGCTATGCAAGTATGATTACTCTCAAGCATGTTATACCTAAGCATTTATTACACATGGCATATTGAGCTCATGTCTATTGACTATGATTATGCATCTTGATTATTATGCTTATGATTCTTGTTGCATTGCACCCTGCATACGTAGTACTTTTTAAGTACTAACACATACTTTATGCCTACATTATATCACCATGTAGGAACCGAATCTCCTATCGATCATCAACATGTAAGGACCGGAGCTCCTATTGATCATCCTCCTCCACGTGACTAGTTGGATCGTTCAAAGCTAGCTCTTAGTGAGTCCTCACATCTGGAGAGGATATCTATTTTCTTTCATGTTATGTTGGGACTTCTTCTTTATGATGGATACTTATTATGAGGGTGAGCCGAGGAAGTGTCTTGGCCCACACTCCATTCTAAGTTAGAGGTGTTGTTAGATACTATATTTTGTATACGCTATGAGCTTGACTCTTTCTATGCTTTTATCATTATCAACGACTTCCCTTAGTCCCACTTTTCCCTTTTTATTAATTGACTCTTATTATTGCTTAATTTTGCTTCCGCAACTAAGGATGTGTACATATAACAATCAAGAGGCTTGTTTGGGTTATCTTCGGACTTCTCATTCGCGGTGTCATGTCTAGGCCCTAGGCTTGGGTCGTGACATAGTGATTGAACTTTGTAGGAGCTCAGATAGCCACAATGCGACATTGCTAGTGAGAGACAATGGGAAGACACGAAGTCCCACAACATCCATAGACAGATTATGTGTTCCCATTACACTCTTACGGACAAATGTCATATTGTGCAAGTGGCTATGTGGATCCTCTAATGGTAAGCCCGCAAATAGCCCATGTTTTTACAGCATCTGAAGTAACCCACTAGAGACTATGAACTTTGTGTCTGTCGGTAGTGGTGGAAACAAAATAGCTCCAGTCACATCCATAGCCATGGGGTTCAACCTATACTAATTCCACTGGTAAGCATTGGAATTGAACTCCCAAGGCTGTGGAATCTCCTCCAAAGGAGGTGGTTCTCATTCCCATCATCATCATTATTATTCCATTTCAAAGCTACAGTTGTCGCATTGTTGGAGTTCTCTTTTGCCATTCTTCTTGTAGTTCTGTGGATCTCTGGATCAAAGGAGTTAAGAGCTTGCCTTGACTCTGAGTGTTGGGCATACACTACTTGTATATCCTACAAAGAAACAAAAATAAGATAAAGGGAACTAAGGATTAATACTCGAATTACTAGTGAATCTACTAAGTCTAGCCGTATTCCCCGACAACAGCGCCAAAATCTTGATGTTGCCCAAGTTATACCTCCTTTTTAGAGGATCAAGCGGACGCTGACAAGAAACAAAATCTAACCAAGGCTAGGGTAGAACCCACAAGAAATATGTAGACTCAAGATAAATTCACCAAAATGCAATCTGAGTAGTTAACCGATTCATTTCCCGGGGGGGGGGGGGGTTGCAATAATCAATAAGATTTCCTAACTCAGTATCACCGGATAACCTAATTCTTATCTAGTGTATAGCATGCAAGACAGTATTTAAGTTCACCAAGACCTTTAGTCAAAGGTGAGAGGCGAATTTCACTATGCGACTTGGTCCATCTCCATAGTGTGCATTACTAACCATTACCTATTAGTCCCAGTATAACCTCCCCTTGGCCCAGTTCGATTGATTAGACGAAAACATATCAATCGAATTTTGTTAGTCAATCTCTTTTCCTAATCATTACTACTTGGTCCAGTTAGTAACACTAGGTAGGTTCTAATGTTGGCCACAATCAGAAAACATGTAAAACAAACAGAGTTAGTTAATACATACATATACACCTTCCAAGAATTGTCAGTTATCCTGTTTTACTTTGTTAGTTCTTCATGGTTACCACAACCCTAATTGTGGATTTAGCTACTCGTGCTATGTGTAGATGAAGAAATTATGAATTGAGAAGACATAATTAAATACTTACACAATTGAATTAAGATCAAGCAAATCCAAAGTCAAGGGAAATCACAAGCTTGATGATTGAATTGAAGCACAAGTGTTCTCAAAGACTCTCTCACAATATTTTCTCTCCCAGTATTGGGTTCTCTAAGTACAAACCCTAAAACTACTAAAAAGTGACGTCTCTCCCTAAAAAATAACCTAAAAAACCTATTTATAGTAATTACAAAAAAGGAAAATTGGTCGGCAAACTCCACGAGAGCACTCTACGACTCGTAATGTCTTCTATGGCTTATAGTCAGAGTCTCATAATCAGCTACTGAAATTTTGAATTTCTCTTCCATGACACCCCTTTACGACTCATAAAGTGGTTTACAACCCGTAAAGGGGGTTTCTTCTGATGAATTTCCTACAAGTCCGCTTCTCTGATCCTCAAGGCGCGAAAGGTAGTCTACGACTCGTATCTTTCTCTATGACTCATATGCATGTCTTGTAGACTTTAACTTCAGTAATATGTCCCTCACTGGAATTTCTCATGAAACACCTTTACAACTTGTATAAGGTCTAGTATAACAGCAAAAATCAGCAACTTCTGCAATTTTTTCCCAAATCATGGTCAACCTGTAGTCTTGCAAATCTAAACACAAAAACACATAAAAACCACAAATATCGCATTGAGAACACATAAAATCTTAATTTTTAAGTATCAAAAGTATTGTATTTATGCAGCATATAAACTGTACGAATAGAGGACATTTTCACGACAGGTGAAAATATTTCGTCAAAGTCAATACCCTTTCTTTGACCAAATCCCTTAATAACTAATCTAGCTTTATATCTGGGTTTCTTGATGTGTTCTTCAATTTTAACTTTGAACACTCACTTATTCTTCAAAGCTCTCATGCCCTTAGGCAATTTCACCAATTCATAAGTATGGCTTTCGTGCAAAGATTTTATCTCATCTTGCATGGCTTCTATCCATTGATCTCTGTGCTCATCTTCCATAGCCTCCTTATAACATTCAGGTTCTCCCCCGTTAGTGAGTAGCACATACTCATTTGGTGAATAACGAGATGAAGGAACATGTTATCTTGTGGACCTCCTAAAAGGAATATTTGATTTGTCTACAACTTCATGGGCAGGAGGATCATCAATAATAACATCATTGCTATTATCAACATCAACATGTTGATCCTAAAAATGATCCTGGGCATCGTCATGATCATCGAGCCCCCCAACATCATGTACACTTGCATGGGGAACTTGATCAAAATGAACTACACCATCAGGGCTAGAGGATTCCCCTTTCTCAATGTCTTCAATTGTTTGGTTCTCCATGAAGACGATATCACGGCTTCTCACAAGTTTCTTTTCAATTGAATTATATATCCTGTAACCAAATTCATCAAAGCCATATCCAACGAAGATGCACTGTCTTGTCTTGGCATCTCACGTTGACCTCTCATCTTTTGGCACATGTACAAACACTTTGCAACCAAACACCCTCAAATGGTCATAGGAAACCCTCTTTCCATACCAAACTTTGTTTGGAACATCACTTTTCAAAGCGACACTAGGAGATAGATTAATCACATATGCAGTGGTCAATAAAACCTCCCCCCTCCTAAAAGGAGTTTTGCAACTTTACTTCAGAAAGCAAATATCTAACTCTTTCCATCAAGGTCTTGTTCATCTTTTCTGCCAAACCATTACGCTGAGGAGTCGCAAGAGGAGTCTTCTAGTGTCTAATACCTTGATGCTTGTAGTATTCGTCAAACGGTCCACAATATTCACCACAGTTATTTGTAAGAATACATTTCAGTTTCTTTCCAGTTTCTCTCTCAGCTGAAGCCTGAAACTGCTTGAAGACACCTAATGTTTTGTCTTTAGTCTTCAAGACATAGGCCCAAGGTTTTCTTGAGTAATCATCAATGAAAGTGACAAAGTAGAGTGCATCATCCAAAGTTTTTTTCTTCATTGGACCACATAAATCAGAGTATACCAACTCAAGCAACTCTGTCTTTCTTGAAGAAGGATTAGACTTGAAGGAAACTTTATTTTGCTTTCCAGACAAATAGTGCTCACACTTTTCTAATTTAGCATTTTTGAAATCTGACAACAATTTCTTCTTGGTTGGAACATTAAGTCCTTTCTCACTGATGTGGCTAATTCTATTGTACTATAATGTTGAAAAATTATTGTCCTCAACTGCATTCACCATATTGGCACAAGTAAAAGTCGTAGTCCAATATAGACCACGATGTATTTCACCATGAGCCACAACCAAGGAACCCTTAATGAGTTTCCATTTTCCTCCACCATTGGAACTAACATATCCTTCATCATCTAATACATCAACAGAAATTAGGTGCTAATGAACATCAGGTGCATGTTTCACATTGTGTAAAACTAGTTTAGTTCCAACACTAGTTTCTAAACAAATTGTACCAACACCAACCACCTTAGATACAGTCTCATTACCCATACTCAAGGTTCCAGAATCACTAGGAGTATAGGAAGAGAAAAAAAATCTTTCCTTGATGTCACATGAGATGCGGCACCAGTGTCCACAACCCAGCTTGACTCATCAAAAGAAATATTTATCAGATCCGCATCAAAAATGGTAACCAGATCTTCGGTGGTAATGGTGGCTAGGTAATTTTCATTGCCATCTTCTTTATTTTCTTCTTTTTCTTTGTTTTCCCTCTTCAATTTCCTGCAAAACTTCTTTGTGTGCCCTTTCATACTACAATGATAACACTCAATATTTTTAAGTTTGCCTATGGATTTGCTCCTGTTGTGTTCTCCATTCTGAGAACTACGATTTTTGTTTTTCCTCCTAGGGTCAGCCACTAGGACATCCGACGAAGAAGAACCTTAAGATTCTTCTCATCTCTTCATTCAAGACACTGCTCTTGGCGAAATCCATAGAGATTATACCATCCGGAGCAAAATTTAACAATGACATTCTAAATGTTTCCCACGAATCTGGTAGGGAACCAAGTAGAAGGAAGCCTTGAATTCTTTATCAAATTTAATTGCCATAGCATATAATTGGTTCATGATCACTTGAAAATTATTCGAGTGATCTATCAATAAAGAACCATCAATATATTTTAAACTCAACATCTACTTTATTAAGAACATTTTATTGTTCCCAATCTTCTCTCCTATAGGGTTCAAGCATGTGTTTCACTAGATATATGGTTCAATGCACTATCGTCAAACCACTGTCTAATAAATCCACAGACCTATCTATGCAACAGATTTCACTCTTCATCTGTTTTATTTTTAGGCTTTACAGTGGTTAAGACTGTTTGAGAGAATTTCTTAACATAAAGTGAATATTCCATTTCCCCTTCCAAATAGCATAATTAGTGTCATTCAAAGTAACCATTATGCTACTGTTGGTTTCTATTTTTTTCCAAAAAAAAATATTTTCTCAAACCAATGCTCTAATACCAGCTTGTTAGAAAAAAGCAGACAAACAAAAAAGTATATGGTCAAAATTAATAGAAAAAATATTGAAAAATAATGACACCAAAATTTTATGTGGGAACGCTTTTAAATAAGAAAAAAATCACATGCCTAGAGGAGCAATTGATATCATTATAATAAGGAATTTTACAACCTGTAGGCATGAGTACAATACTCAAAAAATCTTCAACACACACAAAAGAAATGCCCTCTTTTGATTTTTCACGTTATAAAAAAAAATATTGTCCACACTCTATTTTTCTTCACAGACTATTTTTCTTATATAGTTTATGGCATGTCTCACAAGAAAATACTCAATATATTTTTCTTTTCTCTCTGTGTTGGTGTGTATAATAAGAGAGCAGAAGCTCTCTATTTATAATAAAGAAATTGATCTCCACCTTTTCTCTTGGCCAATCAGAGGAAAGGACTTGCTTTGCAATTTGCAATTGCAAATTGCTGACCAAATAATTGCTTTTCTCCGACAAGATGGATGCACCCATACATCAATTTGCTTTCTTGTTTGTTGAAACATTAATGGATATGGACCCCATCATAATACACCTCCACGTTTTGCTAAGGATTGGCGCTTCAGAGATTGTTTTTTTAGTTGTTCAATAGAGATAATTTAATAGTCATTGTAGTGTCTAATACTACACATGAAAGTTGCAGTGTTCAAATGAAAATTGGAACCAACTTTGAGGGGTTGTCTTTGTATTTGGCTTTTCATGGATGATAATTCCCCCTCATTCTCTTCTCTATAGTATTGGGGGGAGGTGATCAGACAGGATATGGAAAAACATGATCTCACCGAGAACACGACCTTAGATAGAAAGGAGTGAAGGTCTCGAATTAGAGTAGCAGGGTAATTGGTTGATACAGTTAGGTGGATGTCTGACCTTGGGGTATAGTAGGGCAGTAGGAGTAGTCGTATTTTATATCATGTGTTTTCATTACCTGTCGTATGTGTGTTAATTTTATCGTATTTACGTATTGTTATGTGCTTTTCATTATTAGTCGCCCTTTTTATTCCCTTTCTTTTCCTTTTTGTCATATCTAGTTTTTTATGCTTATGAGTTTTTGAGACGAGGGTTTTCAAGAAACAGCCTCTCTACTTCTATGAGGTAGTGGTAAGGTCTGCATACATTCTACCTTCCCCAGACCCCACTTGTGAGATTTCACTGGGTATGTTGTTGTTGTTGTTGTTGTTGTTGTTGTTCTCTTCTTTTACATTTTATTTCAGTGGAGAGCTCTCTGTTCAAGAGCAATTTTGAAGCCTTGTTTCTTAGGAAACTCTTTTACCTGTATTTTCAATTTCATTTTCGTATTAGTGTGCTAGCTCAGGAGCTTGGTTAGGTACAGATAGTTTAGAGAGTAATGTTTAACTTTGTTCGTTTAGTAAATGAAATTCTTGACAAAGGTAAAGGTAGGGGGTTGTCATATAACAATTATTCAAAAGAAAACAACATTTGTTGTAATTCCTTTTGGCTCTAAGAAAATATGATTAGACTGAGGGTGTGTTTGTTATGAAGGAAAATGTTTTTTAGAAAATTTTTTTTTGAAGATAAGTTGATTTTTAACTTATTTTCTCATGTTTGATTGGTGAATAAGAAAATATTTTTTCAAAATTTTATTATATTTGGTTAGTGAATGAAAATATTTTTTAGAAAAAATATCTTTATTTTTGGCTAGAGAGTAGAAAATAATTTTTAGAAAAATAATTTCTAACATAAAAATCAACCCCTATAATTGATTCGGGACCTGATCCCAACACCTAATGCGAGATCTAACTCAATTTCTGACCCAAGATTCGACTTTCAAATTTAGACTCGACCTTGACTGTTGAACTAAAATTTGATCACATTCGACTCCAGATCTAACTTTCAAATAGTTAAAAATAAAATTTTGTATGCGTGGGGGGGGGGGGGGGGGGGGGGGGGGGTGGGGGGGGGGGAAAAAAAAATTAAAAATTTTAAATTTGTAAATTTTTTCAAAAATAAAATTTTTTTTTTTTTTTTTTTTTGTGTG
>JAPFFP010099082.1:0-43407 GCA_026153255.1 Solanum medicagineum | reverse complement strand
ATATATATATATATATATATATATATATTCTCATGGGTTGTTGACTTAGCACTTAAAGACATTAGCGGTAGGGGCTCGACTTAAGGGGTCCTTATATAAAGTCTCCTTTCTCATAACTATGTGCCAAACATAGGTTCACATTTATGCCCTTTTTTAGGGATAATTAAGACAAGGATCTACCTTTGGCAAGTAGATCACCCCTTTATCTGGTGTGGGGCAGACAACAGAGTTCAAAGTTATAGCTCACTTGTTCTTATGTTGGTTGAGATCATATTGTCTCTATGTTTAAAACATTATGACATTCATGCATCATGGATTTCATGACATATTTATGTTATATTCTTTCCTATATACTTCTTTCTATATATGTGCCCTTTGTCATCTAACATTGATTGGAGGTTAATATGTTTATAAGAATTTGCATGCCCACTTACTTAGTACATTCAAATGTATTAACACATACTATTTTTTCCTACATGATCTAATCATGTAGGGGCCGGAGTCCATCTTCGTCCACTCTTCATGGCTAGATTGGATTTTTGAGATTCGCTTGTGGTGAATCCTTTATTCCAAAGACAAGACTCATCTTCTATCTACCTATTTTATGTAATGACTTTCTTATGTCTTCATTTTGAGGGTGAGCCCAGGACATGTCTTGGTGCCCGTTCTATTATATGTATTAGAGGCATTGTTGGACATCATGAAATCCTTCGTACGTGTATGTCATGTTTGTACTAGGGTACTATGATATGTATTATGTTATGATGATATGATTATGATGAGATATGGAAATGTGGAAAGTCCTAAGTCCCTTCTATCCCCATAGCATGAGTCATACTTACCCTCCCCTTAGTCTCTCTATGCTATGTGAATTCATGCAAATCCCTTTCCTTATGGCATCTCTATAGCTTGAGTCCAAAGCCCCATTTCACTTAGAATTATGTGTTTGATGTTTAATTATGTGCTTCCGAACCGATGATGTGTAAATGGATGGTATGAGGCTTGTTTGGGACTCTGGGGTTCCCATCCGCCATGTCACTCCAAGGCCCTAGGTCCTGGTCGTGACACCAAAGCAACCCCTAAAATGGCCTAACACCACCAAGTGATGCCACCATGAGGCCCTTCACGAGCCATGAAGAGTCTCGTTGTGGGACACCTTTACAAACTTTCAAGAATCTTCGTTTCCAAGAATTGTTTCTGTCTTCCAATGCCCAGGGCTACGAAACCTTATAAGCCCTACATATAGGGGACTCAATTTACCTTTTTACCAAACTACATCACACCCTTCATGAGTGAAATCTTCACATACACCCAATCCCCCACGTGGAGCTCAAGAACTCTTTTTCTAACACAGGAATACAACTTTTGGTGGCTTTAAGTTTCTCCATTGCATCTAACACTAAATCAGGACCGATCAATACCAACTCACCCATTTCAAATTAACTGACCAGGGACCTATACTTTCTCCCGTACAAAGCCTCAAATGGTGCCATCTCAATGCTAGCATGATAAGTAATGTTGTAGGCAAACTTAATAAGTGGTAGGTGATCATCCCAATTACACTTGAATTCTAACACATAAGTCCTCAACATTTCTTCTAAGGTCTGAATTGTCCTTTCGGCCTGCCCATCAGTTTTAGGATGAAAAGTGGTGCTCCACTTCACCTTAGTACCAAGTCCTTTTTGAAACAACTATAAAAAAATAAGAAGCGAATTGGGTACCACGACCCAATATATGGACAATGTTACACCATACAACCTCACCAACTCTAGTGATGTACAATCTAGCATAATCCTTAACACTAAAAGAATTTTTGACTCGTAGGAAATGCCTATCTTGGTCATTCTTCCAGCACCACTCAAATGGGTCTTATTGCTTTCAAGTACGGGCATACCTATCATAAAATTTATATTCATATTTTCTCACTTCTAAGTAGGAATTTTTATGTCTTGGGCCCGGCCACCGGGGCTTTGATGTTCTACCTTCAGTTATTGGCAGTTAGGGTACTCTAGCACAAACCTAGCTACATCTTTCTTATGCCATTTTACCAATACACTTCCTTCAGGTCTCGATATATTTTGGTTGATCTGGGTTGTATAGAATATGGAGAATTATGGGCTTCCCTCAGAATAACCTCTTTTAAGTTATCCATATTCTGAACACACAACTACCCTTGGTAGCGAAGTACACCATCTGCCCCTTGGGAGAAAATCTCCACCTTCTTTTCGGCAACTAACTTCTTCAACTTAACCAATGTTAGATTTAGGTTTTGATTTACCTTAACTTTTACCTTCACTGATAATTCAGACCCATTTTGCACATAGATGCTTCCCTCATTGGATTTTGCTCAACCTCACTCCCAAATGTGCCAAATGGTGCACATCTTTCACCAACTCCCTCTTGGCCTCACCGATATGAGCCACACTATCCATAGATAGCTTATTGAGAGCATCATTTATAATACTTGCCTTTGCCTGAATGATATTGCATAGTCATGTCATAATTTTTGAGCAGCTCAAGCCACCTTCTTTACCTTAGATTTAGGTCTCTTTGACTGAACACATATTGTAAACTCTTGTGATCAATAAATATATCAACATGCATGCCATAAAGATAATAACGTCGGGTCTTCAAGGCAAATATCACAGCCGCTAATTCAATATCACGGGGTGGATAATTCCATTCATACACCTTCAGCTGTTTCGAAGCATGTAATATGACCTTAACATTATGCATCAGAACACAACCGAACCAACAACATAGAATCACAATATACTACAAATGCATTCAAGCATTCTAGTATGTTAAAATAAGAGTTGATGTAAGACGATCTTTAGGAGTTTGAATCTCACTTTCGTCCGACCATTGGAATTTCACCTTTTTGGAGTTAACTTGGTCAAGGGTGCGCAATGGATAAAAATACCTCAACAAATTTTTGGTAGTACTCTATGTGACGACCTGATTTCAAGGGTGATATTACTTGTCTTTATCCCACAGAGACAATTCAGCCTAGATAGGTCACAACAACATAATACACAATAATGTAAAAGCTAAATCAAGATAACATCACGAATAAGAAGGTGGTAAAGCATAAAGACATATAACTAACTATAAAATCATCCCAAAACTGATTGTCACAAAGTAAAGCCTTTAATACATCGGAACAAAAAGAAAAAAATAAGTCTCAATAGTATTTTTCTCTCAAATAGAATAAAACTACAAATAACATTTTACAGTCCTAAGAGCATGCTGGGATAATAAGTAACTACCTCTAAATTGTCATTGGCTTGGTCCACAAGAAGAAGAAAAAGAACATCAACCGGATCCATGCTTACTATCTACATATATTGTAGAAAAACAAGGGTGAGTACCAAGGTACTCAACAAGAAAACCTAATCACAAGTAGAGAATTAAAAGCTAAGTACTCCTATCCCATGAACATACCTCCGGACTACAAATCTGCATGCATGAAAAGCTAGAATATACAATATAGGCAATATAAACAGTTACAATCATATGTCACATTGTCTCAACAATCCAAACTTCACAATATACAGCTCAATTATTCAACATATATCACAAGCTTTCAATAGTCCAATCTCAACGATGCACAAGGTACAGATCATTCAATACATCACACCTAGTACATATATCAACTTCAAGAAAAGAATGATATGAAATGGAACGATTCTGTGAAATGTAATCAATGTGATGCAATATCAAGTAATCATGATGAATATCTATCCTAGGATATACATCCATTGATATAATTAGACCAAAATCCATGGGGGCTATACATAGATTATATATTTGTTGGAACCATTTTCTTTTGGCATTTACTTTTATGTCTTAACCGGAATCATTTTCCTTGGACTTTTCTTTTCTTTTTCTAGTCGGAACCATTTTCCTTTGGCTTTTCATTTCTTTTCTTTCTTTTCTTTTTCTAGCTGAAATTATTTTCCTTTGGTTTTCATCATCAATGGAACATAATATCATCATGACATAACAACCACTTTTATAAATATAAAAGAATAGGCAAGATGTCTATATTACATTATTTATTCAAAAATCATCAATCATTTTCACTGTTCTTTCAACATTTTAGTTATAATCAACACATTAAATAATAACCACATCATAACGTAGTTTAGTCTTTCAATAACTTCTTTCCATCACCGCTTAAGAATTTCATCATCTAAGTCCTCATTTCACAAGTATTTAGTTTTACAATTCAAATAATATCTCAACATAAGCATTTCGCTCAAGATTTTACATAAAGTAATTCAATAGGTGAATCCATGTAACATGAATCACAATTCAATAGTTAGAACCTCATGAACACTTTTACATTATCAACAATGGCATCATGATCAATTCACAAGAATAGTTATCAACTCAATCAAGTCATACATGTCATCATTTCCATCTTTAATTACCCAAATTAGGTCTACTAGAATAATGCACGAACCCCAAAATTTTACATTGAGGGAAATACTAAGTTCAATAAACTCAACTAGGGTTAGAGTCCACTTACCTCAATTTAGCTAATCAATCACTAATTACCTTCCCCTTTTCGAATCAAATTAGGATCACCACAATCTACTTGGAAATGAATTCATAATCACAATATGAAAATTAAGCAATTCGGGGAAAAAGAGTAAAATTGTCCAAGAATTCACTATCAGGAAATGAGTCAAAAATCAGGAAATTTTTACAGAAAAATGATCCTTGATGTCTTAGGAATCTAACGGTAAAAATTATTTCAAAAAAGGAGTTGAAATGAATCCAAAATCACCATTTTAAATTGAAAAACCAAATATAAAATTCTCCAACCTGATCAAAACCCCTAATTTGATGCTGAAATCATGAATTAATCAATTAAAATTGAAGAAAATGGTTGATAAGGACTTACTCAATTGATTCCCCACAAAAATCTCTTAAAAAATCATCAAAAACTAAGCTCAAAATGTTGGAAATAGAGGAAAAATTAAGAAATCTGACATTTTAAAATTAAATACTGTTCAGGGGTCATTTGTACTCTGTGAATGCGAAAGGTGCATCACGAGCGCAAAGGTCACTGACCTTGTGCTTCGCGAATCCGAAGTTCACTTGGACAGTATTTCGCGTAATCAGAGGCCAATTGACCTATACTCCGCGAATGCAAGTAAGGGTCGTGAACGCAAAGTATGGTGCTTCAGGCACCAGATATCAACAAACATAAAGCATCAAATTCTCGAAATGAACCCTGAAAATTTGTTCGGGACATGATACGTACAAATCAGATGTACAACCCTACCAAATTAGACATTCTGAACTCAATGAAATCGTCGGAATTTGAATCCGAGGTCTCTACGACCTGAAATTTGATGAGTCGTAAATAAACTAGTTTCGACCACTTGAAACGCTATAATGATACCGGAACACCTAAAAATTATGAAGAATCTTATTCTAGCACTAAAATTGACGCCCAAAATTATTGAAACCATCAAAATTCTAATCCGAGCACGAAAACTCAAAATGTTGACCAAAGTCAAACTTGAGTCAAACTTAATTATATTTCCAACTTCAACTTAAAATCGACATAAAAACTCCAAATCAGATTCCGACAACTCTCCTAGACCAATTTTAACATTCCAAAACTGATGGTATTGACAGAATTTTGTCTCGGTATTGAATCTCTGAACGATTCAAAATTTCAAAATTAGGCAATTTAAACCTTAAAAATCCAAACTTTGACAAAAATATCAAATTTTCACAAAATTTTTGAAAACCAACTTTTAGAATCAATCAAACGAGACTCAAAGCTGCTAACGAGAGGGTGAAATGGTGAAATGCCCCTCATATGCTTCAAAATGTCTCATAATCATAATTTTCATATATCTCAATATTCGTGCATGATTTCGAAAATCTGACTTCATATTCTTGATCATGGGGAAAAATTTAATGGGAAATGGGTATAACTTGAATTTTAGAAGACCCATAGCGAAAAATAATTTTTGCTAATTTTTTGGTTTCCAGTGTCTGTCTGCTCCTAGGCCGCGATGCTCCTGGGGAGCGGACTAGTGTTAATTGGCCTGCGCACTGGCCACGTCATGCCTAAGATGCAAACCAATGTAAAATTTTCCTAGTTTCCCTTGTTTCATTTGAGGGCATTGGCGTTATAACCCAGTGCCTATTTAAACGTGAAATCTCCCATACTTAGCCATTTTTCAACTCTACAACTCACAAAACCATCTCTAAAACCTCTCCAAGTCTTTATCAAATCCTTCATTCAAATTCAAGGATTTCAAGGTTAAATTTAGAATTCAAAAACCCATCTCAAGCTTCAAGTTTCCTTCGAGCTCATCTCAAGAAAATCCAAGTTTGAGGTATGTGGGTCTTCATCCATGGGTCCTTTCACCCATGGAACCCAACCTTCTCTTTTTATGAAAATTTCATGATTTCAAGTTGTATTACTTATGGTTACCTTTTATTATGAAATATGAACATAAATTATGTTGGGGTTTTATCAAGTATTGATTGATATGCATGAGTATCTATTTTAAGCTTATTCCATGAGTTGATTTATGTCTATTGAGACTATGCATAATTTGAGCTATGAAAACTATGATCCATGATGAGCTTTGATATGGATTTCATGATACCCACTTTAGGGGTTTTACCACTATGATTGATGAGTTGATTTGCATGATTCAAAAATGGTTGATTTTACTCTCTTGTGTCATTACTCTACAAAATTTCATGATTTTGAGCAAGAGTCCATGTACCCGCCATGTGTTTGACAAAATTACACGGCAAGAATTCTTAAGTCATTGATGAGTTATTGTATGATTTACAAGTCAAGTAATTTCAAGATAATTATGGGTTCCCAAGCATGTATTAAATTCATGAAAAGTTCCCATGATCTACAAGAGAATTTTCGATCTCTTATGCTATGTTTTACTCTCATGTGAAATGTGAAGCCCTCTCTTGACTCCTTGATGTGATGGTTTGATGAGCTATTTTTGTACTCCTGCCGAAAATATTGTATCATAAGGTAAGAATATCTCTTAACTCTTACCGAAAAGATTTTATCGTAAGATAAGGGCATCTTATAATACCTACTGAAAAGTCCATGCCATAAGGTAGACTAAATCATGGCTTCTACCAAAAAGATTGTATCTAAGATAAGGATATCTCTTAACTCCTATCAAAAAGATTATATTGTAAGGTAAGGACATCTTATAATACCTATCGAAAAGGCCATGCCGTAAGATAGAATAAATCACGACTCCTACCGAAAAGATTGTATCGTAAGGTAAGAGACATATTGTATTACCTATCAAAAAGGCTATGTCGTAAGGTAGAGGTACTGGTAATACTCTTTGAAAAGGTTATACTGTCAGGTGAGTGGGTGGCTATTTGGCCATTCTCATGCATTTTTGTGTAAGACTTTGAGCATGTATTCCATATTGAGCTTATACCCTTTGGTTATGAACATATGTACTGATTTTTATGGCTTATCTCCTTTGTTGCATTGCACCCCACATACTTAGTGCATTCCAAGTACTAGCGCATACTCTATGCCTACATGATATTACCATGTAGGAATCGGAGCTCCTATTGATCATGTTCTCCATGTGGCTAGTCGCTTTATTTGAAGAAAGCTTTTGGGTGAGTCCTCAACTCCGAGGATATTTTCTATTTTCCTTTTCATGCTATGTTGAGAATTTTACTACTTTTGGCTACTTACTATTTGAGGGTGAGCCCAGGAAGTGTCTTGGCCCCCGTTCCATTCCATGTAGAGGTGTTGTTGGATAATATGGTATTCTATGTACATGAGCTTGACTCTTCTTATGCTATTATTTTTATGAAAGATTTCCCTTAGTCCCACTTCCCTTTGTATAAATGACACGTGATATTGCTTTATTTTGTCTCCGTGACCAAGGATGTGTACATAATATGCTAAGAGGCTTGTTTGGTTGTCTTCGGACTTTCCATTCGCTATGTCACGTCTAGGCCCTAGATCTGGGTCGTGACAAATGGTAATTTTTTCAAAAAAGTAAGAAATAACCTTTAGGGTAATTACATCATCCACCACTAAAAATTATGTTCATCCTCGAGCATAATTTAAGGAACATACCTGAAGCCTAGGAAAGATGAGGGTAGCAGGTCCGCATATCAAACTCTGACTCCCAGGTAGCCTCTCCCTTGGTTGGATGCCACCACTGAATGTTTATTGAAGCTATCTCCTTGGTCCTTAACTTTTAGACCTATTTGTCTAGAATAGCCTCTAGATACTCATAAGTCAAATTCGGATCCAACTATATCAAATCCACAGATTTTACATGAGATTTATCGAGGTTATACTACCGTAGTACAAAAATATAGAACAACAGATGTACTGAAGATAAACTCAATGGCAAGGCAAGTCTGTAGGCCTTTCTATAAATGACACATGATATCGCTTTATTTTGTTTCTGCAACCAAGGATGTGTACATAATATGCTAAGAGGCTTGTTTGGGTTCGTCTTCAGACTTCCCATTCGCTATGTCACGTCTAGGCCCTAGATCTGGGTCGTGACAAATGGTAGCAGGTCCGCATATCAAACTCTGACTCCCAAGTAGCCTCTCCCTTAGGTGGATGCCACCACTGAATGTTTATTGAAGCTATCTCCTTGGTCCTTAAATTCTATACCTATTTGTCTAGAATAGCCTCTAGATACTCATAAGTCAAATTCGGATCCAACTATATCAAATCCACAGATTTTACAGGAGATTTATCGAGGTTATATTGCCGTAGTACAGAAATATAGAACACCAGATGTACTCAAGATAAACTCAACGGCAAGGCAAGTCTGTAGGCCATTTCACCCTCTCTCTCTAGAATTTCAAAAGGGATAACAAACCTAGGCCAGGGCTTGGCCTTCTTCTCTCGAACCTCATGTCACCCTTCATGGGTGACATCCTCAACCAAACCCAATCACCTTTCATGAACTCCAAAGGTCGAACAGTCTATCAGTATAACTCTTCAGATGAGTCTGGGCTATCAACAGTTGACTCCGAATCAGGCAAACCTGCTCCATAGCATCTTTAAGAAAGTTTATTGGAAGACTATCCACCGCAATAAAATTAAACCAACGTATGGGTGATCTACATCTCCGACAATAGAAGGCCTCAAAATGAGCCATTTGGATATTGGAATGATAACTGTTGTTGTAAGAAAACTCTATTAAGGGAAAATATTGATCCCATCTAGCATCAAAGTCAATAACACATGCCCAAAACATATTCTCTAGCACCTGAATAATCCTCTAAGACCGCCCATCTGTCTGAGGATGAAATACAGTACTTAGGTTTAACCAGGTGCCTAAATCATGTTGTAGGGCCTTTTAAAAGTGGGAATGCAATGACCCTCTAGGTTATGTTTTGCTTCTATGATTATCTTATCAGTTTGAGCATGTGCATAGCTATGTCCAGCCATTTCTTTCAACTTGTTAGTATTATTAGTGTAGTTGTTGGGTGAATCCATTTAGAGTTATACAACTTTTCGAGTTGAACAGAAGATTATAACTGTAAATTGAGCTTTCTGGTAAAGTCCTAGTAAATGGCCTCAGAGTGGAATTTTAACGGTGCCATCAACTTCGAAATGACCAAATTAAGCTAGGAGGATGAGCAGCCCGAGAGTTGGGGGTTTTGGTGTGGGTTTAACTGTGAATTTGCAAAATTAGTTCAAGAATAAGCCTAAAAGGGATTTTCAGTGATAACCTTGGTGAACATGCTCAAAAAGGTATTTTGATGGTGCAGTTAGCTCTGAAAAGTCAAACTTGGTCTAGATAGACCTTTTATTGGATGATGGGGACTTCCGGATGCATTTTGAGCCCCTCAATTCATTTTGTTAAAATTAGCTAGAAAAAAATGGGACCCTCATTTTACTATAACGAGCTTAATTGGAACTTGGAACCACACAATTGGATTTGGACATAATTGGTTTATGGAAAACAGACATCCAATGAGCCCGGACACCCCAGGGAAATATTAGTGTGAGTTGATGTCACTGCAGCATAACAACTCTCTGCATACAAGGAGGGCAGGCCGCATGCACGGAGTGGCAAGGTGCACACGCCTGCGTCCACGTGGCTAGGTCGCATTCATGGAGGCCTGGTATGCCAGTACCTTGTGTCCATGTGCCATGATCGCTTTTGTGCAGGCCAATGGCAAGGCGGTGGCCAGCCTTAAAAGGCCAACCACGTGACAGAAAGTGTCAAATGTTCCAATAGTGATAAAATCATCAATATATATCCAATATTAGAAATTCAAAAGGCTATATTATATAGAATTCCGTGAGGAACATCTAGGGACCTCGAATTTCAACTTTACCACATGTTTAAGGTAGAAATCACTTTTTTTGTTAAATATATTATCGTGAATCACAAAAACAATTTGAGTTGCAATATCTTCGCCATTTTTATTCGAATTAAGTAAAACTTGAGTCGAAATTGTACTACTTTTCGAGATGCATGTTGTGGTGTATTCAAATTCTATTAATTTGGTCATATTTTTGCATAATTTGACAAAAAAACTGTTGTAATAATAGTCTTGCCAATAAGAAATGTAACATTATTGCTGGGGTATTTCTTAGTATTCTGAGCTCAATTTTTGGCTATAAACTCTAAGTGATGTAGAGATCATTTTACAGGTGTTAGTTTGGTATTTCAGTTGTGGGCTCCATTTTTCCCCATTTTAGTCGAAATTAATGTAATTTCCCCATTATTTTGAGATATTATAACTAAAATAGCCATATTTATATTGTGATTCATATTTTGACAGCTAACATTTGGAAGCAGCCAGGAATGGTAAAGCTTATATGGACTGATCGGGAGTGCATGGATTCACCTTCTAAGTAGGATAGACTTTCCTCATCTCTAGACTGAGATGTATATCTTAGGAGCTTTTTCGTCACCCGAAATTCCAAGTAAGATATGTATATACGTATTGTTGATGCTGGGGTTATCGTTGGACTCTGTAATACCTATGTATGTTATGTTAGCTAGTGTTTAGTATTGCTTGGGCCATGAATGGGTCTAATAAGGATTGTAAAGGTGAGATAGAGCACAACCAAGGTAAGTTAAGTATTGGTGTTACCTTGTACATATATTTGACTATTAACTGCTAGTTTGACCTATTGTGCTTCTTGATACTAAAACCTATGTTATATCCGATATGGTTTTGGCTACTTTTTAGTCACGTTATCATGTCCTGCTGAAAATACTAAATGCAAAGCCATACCTCGTGATTGATACGTATGCCTATTTAGGTACTTGGGTACCTTCTCCCAATCAAGGTGTAAGCGGTCGCTGTTCAAATATAGAACCTAACAATGGTTTGAGTCAATACCACAAGTAATAAGGTCTAGATTGGGAGTAACTAAAAGAAATTAGATTGAATAAATCAACTTATTTCTTGAAGGGGGGTCGATAAAACGCAATAAATAAACCTAAACTAGAATCAAATAGTCAAGTGCAAGAGTTGTAAATTTAGACTTCACCAAGTGCCCAAACTTCCATTTTCAAGTCATCGGGCCTCTTCATCAACTGACAGATATTGAAGACAACTTCTTTTTCATTCAATAAAAACTTGAGTTAGCCTGATTCCATATCAACTAGTGCTCGCCCAATGGCTAGGAAGGGCCTTCCCAAGATGATTGGGACATTAAAGTCAAATTCGCAATCAAAGATCACAAAGTCTGCAGGGAATATAAATTTCTCCATTTTGACAAGGACGTCATATAATATCCCCATAGACTTCTTCACCATTTGGTCAGCCACCAACAATCGCATGCTCATAGGAGTATGGGATCTGACGCCAAACTTTTTGAACACCGCAAGGGGCATCAAATTGATGCTGGCACCTAGATTGCGCAATGCCCTTATAACTCAATATCTCTAATTGTGTAGGGTATGGTAAATGCTCCTAGATCTTCTCACTTTTATAATAAGGACCTTGTTGCTATTGCACTGTAATGTTGAAGCTCTTGGGAGAGCTCCTGGCATATAGTCGGCTTCTTTGTGACCAAGTCCTTTATGAACTTTACATGATCGGGCATTTTCTCCAATGATTCAATGAGAGGGATGTTGATGGAGAGTTGCTTCAGCATACAAATGAAGTGCTAGAATTTACCTTTATCCTCCTTCTTTTTGAGTCTTTGAGGGAAAGAAGGGGGAGGTCTAGGAATGGGTTTCAACTTCTATGGCATCACTGCAGCATCACTCACCCCACCCTTGGTATGAACATCTCTAGTCTCTGCAATCTTGCTTTTCACCATCTCCTCATAGACATCATCATCATCAACTGGCATAGGAGGGTCAATAGTTTGTTTGCCACCACGTATAGTCACTGCTATATACTATCCTTTATTTTTTAGATTTTGACTGTGTTGCTGTGCGGTTTACCTTTTGGGCGCTGGTTCAATTGAGTCAACATCTGACTGCACTATTGCTCCAGCTGCTTGATAGCAACAGAATGAGACTCTGTTTTCTGATAAACACTAGAGAAGTCAGATTTCATCCCCTTCAAGGTCTCATCCCGAGTGTTAGTCTCCTTTAATAGTCAATCAAACATCTCCTCATTTCGAGAGCTACCAGCACCCGAATCTCGCTGGTGGCATATATGGACCATTTTTGTAACAATATCTGCATCCCTAATCAACATCTTTGTCCTGGTCCCTGTTCTGTCATAATAGCCTTCTTGATTGTTATATCTGAAAGTGCCATCCCTGTTAAAGTCCTAATGTTAGTTTCCTTGACCTTGGAGCCAGTAGTTCTTGATTAGACCCTTGGACGTTGGTCCGGAAACCCACCATCTAGGTAGTGATGAAACAAGTGTCCTATTCATAGTTAGGCTCCTAATACATGGGGGCTCATGAAGGCCGATGAGCAACTGCATTCACACGTTCTTTGTTTTGCTTCATCAACAATTCCACATTGGTACTAATTCGAGCAAGCTCTTGCATAATATTCCCATTTAGGATCGCTTTCGCCAAACTTTTACTGACTGTGAACAAGCTCTTAGTTGTTGACTTATCTCTCATCCCCCATACACGATTTGTCTTGACCACTTTCTCCAACCTTTTAGCAATCAATGAAAATAGACGATCTAAAAATGAGCCTCCATGATAGTGTCAGCAACAACTTGGCTATTCTCATTCAGGGCTCGATAGAAGATCTCCACTAAGGCGTGATCAATGATCTTGTGGTTTAGGACACTCCTTAGGAACTTTATATGCCTCTCTCATGTGGTGCTGATTGAATCAATATGCAATTGCTCGAAGTTGTTGATCTGGTCCTTCAACTTCAGTTTCTTTGACCTCATAAAGAACCTCTCCAAAAAGATCATCTGCAGTTCTGCCCAGCTGGTGATTGAACTCTGTGGGAGCTCGGATAACCATAATGTTGCATCACCTGTTAGAGACAATGGGAAGACATAGAGCCCAATTACATCCATGGATAGGTTCCAGCTTTCCATCATGCTCTTGCAGACGAAGACAATATTATGTAGATAGTTATGCATATCCTCTGATGATAGGCCCGCGACATCCTGCAATTCTATAGTATTTGGAGTAATCCTCTCGAAAACAATGAACTTTGTGTCATCTAATAGTGGGGTAACAAAATAGTTCTAACATCCATCGCCATCGGGTCAAGCCGATATTGATTCCATGTATGAGCCGTGGCTTGAAGATTGTCACGACCTACGCCTAGGGCCTAAACATGACACAGCGAATAGGAACTCGAAGGGACCGAAACAAGCCTCTTAGATATTAATCATACATCCTTGCTCGCGGAAGCAAAGTAAACAACAATGGATAATATAAAAAGGGAAACGAGAATAAGAGAAGTCCTTGATATTATGAAAGCATAAAGAGTCAAGCTTATAACATAAGTACATCATAATATTCCAACAACACCTCTAAACTTAGAATGGAGCAGGGGCCAAGAAACTTTCCGGGCTCACTCTCATAATATCAAATGTTCAACATAAAGAAGTCTTAGACATAGCAAGAGAAACTAGATAGTTTCCCCGAACTTGAGGACTCACCAAGCTTATCTTTGAATAATTTCACTAGCCACGTGGAGGATGATCAAGAGGAGCTCCAGTCCCTACATGGTAATATCATTTCGGCATAAAGTATGCGTTAGTATATTTGAATGTACTAAGTATGTAGGATGCAATGCAACAAGACATAAGCCAATATAGTCAACATGCATAGAAATAAGCAATAGATAAGTATAACCTCAATATCGCATGCATGATCAATGCTTGACGTAAAACATGTTTATAAATCATTCAACTTGCATAGAACATGATACATATGTGGGAAGAGACCTTAACCAACAAAGAATAAGACCAAATGAGCTACAACTTGTAATCCCGATGATTACCCCTCATCAGTAAAGAGGTGGTCTACTTGCCAAGGTAAACCATACTTCACCTTACGGGAGCCTGTCCCATTTCGGAGGAGTAACCCCACTTACTAGAACTTGTCCCATTTCGGGGTAGATTTCATGATAAAGTGCACTAAATAGATCCATTAGTATAGCAAAGGTATAACATAGTTTGAGGAAAGGAGTATGGACCCTTGAAGATAGTCCATGCCGACATCCAATTCATCGGTGCTAAGTCTAATCCCATGGAATGCTTGAAATAATCATAACCTTAATAACTTGTAATAAACATGAAACCATGACATGAGTAGCTCTTAAACATACTTGGCCTCTAATGGTGAGCCTAACTTGAAACATGAGAATAGATCACAATCATACATGAACCCTTGCTTTTACATGAATGGCTCACAAGAGGTAAATCTTGAAAATGGGGCTTAACTTCATACATTCATAATCATAGATAATTTCATGAACTCATAACATACTTGATAGCCCATATTCATCATGAAGTTACTTGACTTGTAAAACATAAAAATAACTTGAGAATTCTTGACTTGAATTTCATCGAACAGTTGGTGGGTAGATATGAGTACATGTTCAAATCATGCAAAATGCAAGAGTATGATCATGAAATAGTGAAATTAATGCATCTTAAAGTCATGTCAATCAGCCCACCAACATCATGGTAAAATCCCATCATGGGTAACTTGTAAATCATATCAAAACTTCACAATAGTTCATAGATTTCATAGCATGAATCATGTATAGTCTCAATAGACAAAGATTTATTCATAGTATAAGCTCAAAATAGATATTCATGAATAATCATCAATATTTTACAAAACTCCAGCATATTTCATGCTTATATTTCACAATAATAGATATCCATAAGTAATACAACTTGAAATCATGCAATTTTCATAAAATAGGATGGTTGGGCTCCATGGGTGAAAGGACCCAATGGATGAAACCCACATATCTAAATTTGGGGATTCCTTGATGTAGACTTGAAGGAGACTTGAAGCTTGAATGGAGTTCTTGAGATCCAGAATTAAGCTTGAGATACTTGATTTTGGAAGATATATTTGGTTAAGTCTTGGAGAGGTTTTTGAGTGATATGGAGTTGAAAAATGACTAAGTATAAGTGTTTTCACGCATAAGTAGGCATTCGGCTATGACCCCAAGGCCTTTGGGCCAAACTAGAAAACTAAGGAAAAAGTTGACCAGGTCCGCATCTGGTCTGCGATGCGGACCCATCGCGAAGAACAAAATTACACTGATCCGTGCCTTGTCCGTATCGCGGTCTAGTTGCGGATGCACAGTGGATAAGAAAATTTTGCGAAAATTATTTTTTGCTATGGGTCCTATGAAATCAGTGTTATACATATTCCCCACTCAATTTTTTCCCCTGATAAAAAATATGAAGTCAGATTTTTGATATCACACACAGATTTTGAGATATATGAAAGTTACGATTATGGGAATTTTCGAAGCACAATTTTGGGGTGTTTCAATATCTCCCTTTTTGGAACATTCGTCCCCGAATGTCAAAGAAATGTACATAAGAGAAATAATCATGAAAATTTTAGCCCGACATGAATGCAACAAATGCACTTAAATATCATTTTCAAAAATCTCAACATGAATGTCAAAATCACGATAAAGTTGTCAACATAAACATGAATGCATGCAAAATGACATAAGAGCTGAAACTTAAGACTTGAAGTCATATATGTAACACCCCACATTTAACAATACTAGTACTACGCAAATGAAACATGATATGGTTTGGTCAAATTAGCGCCCATTTTTAAAAGTGCTTGAATCTCAAATTAAAGGGCGATATGTATGTCTAACGCTGAAGAGGGTCGAGTGTAAATAAATTTTAAGTCAAATTAAGGAGATCATGACCTTATATGAGGTGAAAAAGTGAGGTGATTGTAGGATTTAGGAATGTAGCAGGTGAGTCACCTACTTGCTTAGCTTAAATTTGCAAGCTAAATGGAGACGAGGCCCGATGTCGAATTTCTCCAAGTCCGATAGTGAATAAAGTCCGTGTTAAGAGTGAAACTTTAGCCTGTGTTTTACCATCATAAGTGGAAAATACTTATAGCCCAATAATAAAAGGGCCCAAGTACATCACAATCCATTTGACTAATCGGGCCCAAACTAAGTGAAGAGGAATTAGGAAGATGGGCAGCCAAGGCCCATCAACTTTGAGACCCATTTAGGCCCAAGTATGAGGGCCAAGCTGCTGCATCACCAGCTTCTTAATATGTAGTAATATGTGATCAAAAGTTCAAGAGAAAGTTAGCCAAAGAGACCCTTTAAAAAGGGCTCAAAACAACCCCTTAAGTCATTTCACTTCAAAACAATTTTTTAGCTTTCCTAAAGACTTTTTATTTTCGCTTTGCTTCAGTTCACAAGGCAGCGATACAACCCTCTAAGGTTATTGAAGGAACTTGAATCTTGAAGGCTAAGGTAAGTGGAAATATCCATGTATTTTTTATACTTATCCCATGACAAACAAGAAATATATGCTAGTTATGCTTGCTGAAATTGTTGGACAGCATGTGTTCCAAAAGTTTTTGTGCATTTTTCTTGTTTATTTTGAAGCTTTTATCTTTTTAGTTGGATTGATTATGAAGGGATGCTATTGTTCTTAATGATTATTGGTTCTATAATGATGTATAAAGGCTGCTGCACCATTTTTACAGTCCACAGAAGTGAGTTCTTGTGTGATATTGTAATTGTGCTAGTAAGAGGAACTTGTGGGTTGATTGATTGAGGACTGTGATCTCACATCCTCCACATATTTTGAGGACTGTTTTTGAACTATTGTAGGATTGGTATTATGTTTATACATGTTGGGGACTGTTTGGTTAAAGTTGGAACAAGTTTGGAATTGTCGACGTCCAAATGTAGTGAAGGGATGTAACCTTATGCCGCCCATTTGTATGTTGTGTAGAATTGTATTTGTTATGTGTTGTGGACTGTTGTAGGATTGTTATGGTTCTAAAACAAGCTGCACATGATATGTATATGAGAATATGTATTCGAAAATACGATTAGGGGCGGAAAGGTTGAAAGAATATGCTTGGGTTTATAATTATCCGCTTGCTACCCATGTTTGTTTTTTTGATGAGATTGGGCTGCCAAGATGTACTTCTTGGCTGCTAATGCCAGTTTTATCACCTACTATGTTGTAGATAAATTTTTGGAGTATGAGAAGGTTATCTCGAGGTAACAGCGAGGTTGTACAGCGAGGTATGTAAGGCTACTTGATTTAGTATTATTAGGCATGAAACATAGATCCCTCTTTGGCACATAAAGGCACTTACGAACTCCGACACAACTATTAACCATGTCTCAACTCTTTCACATGTTCATATTCTCCCATACACAGTCACCTTTAAATCTGCATGCATACTTGGATACCAAGATACATGAATTTGTTCTACTAAATAAAGTTCATGTGTTGTTCTACCTCCTATGCATTTCATTATTTGTATAATTTCCTTTGTTCATTGTGGTGTTGTCTTTTGTGATAATTTACATGTCATGTGTTGTATCTACATCCCTACAGCTCCAATATTATGACCACCAAAAGAATCATCTCAAAAGTAATTGAAAGATAAAGTATATTGCTTATTGATGGGTGGTAACCCGAGGGGTGGAAGAATCACCTAGCCATGGTTGATCGTATCACGGGGGGTAGCCCAAGGAGTTAAAGGAAAAGCCTAGCCAGGTCCGATCCTAGTATAGATTTATCACTAATCAGCTAATCATTTGTATTACATATTGTGCACAGATTATACAGTAAAGGTAAAATAATAAAAAGAATATAAAATACATGATCCTACAGTATAACTAAAGGTGGTCTCTTATCCTACACCAGTGCATAGCTTCGTTTGAGTTGTTACTACATATACAATATTTCTTGCCTTACATATTCAGTACATTATCTCATACTAATGTCCATTACAAGGGACCTGCATTTCAAAGTTGCAGGTACAGGTGCTAGTAGATCTCCCCAGTAGGAGTACAGGATATCCAGCTGCTATTACCAAGCTCCAGGTTGCTTCAGAGCTTTATGTGTCTAGAGCTTATATTTCTTATTGTATAGTTAGCTGAGGCGGGGCCTGTCCTGACCCTTACTAGATACTCTTCCTTATCTAGAGGTTTTATAGACTATGTAAATTAAAATGTGGTCATGTCTCGTACTTTAAACACCGTGGCCCCAACGGCCTAGCCATATGCATTTCCTGTTGGTTTGTTATCACTGTTTATTTTCTTAAAGGCATGTCAAATGTAGAAATCCCTTATAATATGCACAGAAAGTGCATGGATATAGGTTGGTTCTCCCATGCCTCAGCGGCAACAGGTACCAGTCCGCCCTAACGGGACTTTGGGCGTGACATCTACGACCGTAAGTTTTTCCATGAGTCGTAACTCCAACTAGTGGAATGATGGCCGACTTAATAAAATTAGGGATTTTTAGGGATTTATTGTATGATTTATCAGATGGCTTGTAGACTAACCTATGAGTCAAAATTTAGGTCGTAGATTGAGATTCAGAGAAGGTTTCTGAGGGTCCAAAATGTTATCAAATAAAACCCCTCTCCTATAGTCCGAAGAATGGAAAACGGCCCATAAATAGGGCCTTGTGGTCCTGTCTGACAGGATTTTAAAAGGAGTAAATTAGACATTTCGTATTACCCTAATGTTATACTACGCCTTAAACCTCCAAAAGACCACTTATCATCCCACTTCAACCCTAATTCGCTCCATTCCAACCCATTCTCAAAATATCCTAAGCCTAATATCTCCCAAACTCTCTTAAGCTCCTCAAGACATTCAAGGAAAATGTGCCAATAAGGGTTTCAAAATTCCTCTATTTTCCAGCAAGATTTTTCATCTCCAAACAAATAAGGTATGTGGGTTTGATTGTGGATACCTTTCCACCAAGAGTCCAACATTTCTCCCTTTTCAATTACATTAGATTTATGGATGTTTTTGGTGAACTCTTTAATATGAGAATATTATGAAGAGTTGTATGGCATTTTACTCATGTATATGATTTTGAATTGAAAAGCCATGTGAAACATATGGATTGTATGAGGGTTGATGATACCCTAGCTATGTCTTTTTATGCTATATGGTTGGTCATTTTGAATGATCTTCTAGTAGTTTCATTTTTCTCTTTTAAAGTCATTTACTTTTGAGTTTCATGGTTTTCAACCTATGTACATGTATCCACCATGATTTGATTAAAGATGAATGCCAAGTTTCTATGTTGATAAAAGCCTTATAGCAAGTTATACGAAATTTTGAATTATATGAGTTTGAAGGACTATTATGCATGCAATGAGATATGAGAATATTATGAAAAATTATGAAAGTTATGAAGCCCTATTTTGATGATATGAAGATTTGGTTTTAATAAGCTACTCTATGATATTATTATGATATTATGAAGCTTTGCATGATACGTCTATAGGTATAATTTGAATATTCCTTGGGATTTTACCTAGCACAGAGAGGGCCTTGGTATATAACCATTGTCCCATAAGTATGTTGCCACCATAGGCTTGTGAATCAGCTGATAGATCCATATAGCTCATGTTACATGATTGACTAAAAAAAGGTGTTGTTGTTGTACGACACATGTTAGTTAAATGCCAAAATGGGTGGTATTCCCGTAAGGTTGTTATCATAAGTTAAACAAAAAGGGATTGTGTTTTTATAAGGTGTTATGAAGAACTTTCCAAAATGGGGGAGTTCCTCTAAGGTGAGTGTTTGGTTTACCATGGCAAAGTAGACCACTTCTAGTCTGATGTGGAGTGAGCATCGGGATTCCAAGTAGTAGCTCGCTTGGTCTTATATGCCAGTTATGGTCCCTTCTCATCTACGTATGATATGTTATATGACTTGATGATTCTTCACACACATTTTTACTAATGCAGTGAGCATTCATGACATATTGAGGTTATATCTATTGATTATGATTATGCATATTGCTTAATTATTGCTTATGTTCTTTGTTGCATTGCACCCGATAAAACTAGTACAATCCAAGTACTAACGCATACTTTTGCTTACATGATCTAAACATGGATGGACTAGAGCTCCTATTCATCCTCCTTCTCTACGTAGCTAGATGACTCGGTTGAAGATCCACTTTTGGTCAATCCTCCACTTCGGGGACGATAGTTTTTTACTTTTTTACCTTATTTAGACTTGCATATTTTGGGATACTATCTATTTAAGGGTGAGCCCGAAAGATCACTTCGCCTCTGTTCCTTTCGTATTAGAGCTATTGTTGGATATTCATATATGTATGTATTGAGCCCGACTCTTATTATACTATGTATTATGAAACACTCTCTCAGTCCCTTGTATCCTTTTATATGTTGAATGCGTGTTGTATGGATGAGAATAAAGTCCTAAATCCTGAATTACCCTTATAGCATGAGTCATACTTACTCTCTTCCCCCCTTAGACTTTATTTGTTGTATGATCCATGCTAATTCTATGCCCTACAACATCCCCATAGCGTGAGTCCAATGTCCCATTTACACTAGATATTTTGCGTTATTTTCTTTAATTTTTCTTCCACAGTCGTGGATATGCTATGCATGCTTAGGAGGATTGTTTGAGGTTCCTTTGGTGTCTCTATTTGCAGTGTCAAGCCTCGGCCCTAGGCTTGGGTCATGACATTGATGGAGTTTCACCCGGAAAGTGGTCTCCCCATGCCAAAGTAGGGGGTTATGTTGGATTCCATGTAGTAACTCACATGGTCTTGTATAATGGTTAAGGTCCATTCCCACTAGCTTATGATCTTATGTTATGTTTTCACTCTATGTGCTTTCTTATGCATTGTCTCATGTTGATCATTAGCCATATTCCTTGTGCATATTTAAGCTTACTTTATCTATCTCTTATTATGTGTATCCTTATATGTTATGTTTAGTGATGATGGAAATACAATTTTATCCATCCATTGCATCTCACATACATAAATGTACTAATGCATATTTTGCCTATATTATTTAACCATGTAGGGACAGCCACTCCTCCACCTACTCATGGCTATTACTAAGGGTCCAAGACTAGTTTTATTGTTTGTGGTGAGCCATTAGTTCGGGACTCCTCCACTTTTCCATCTATTTTGTATCTTTGCATTGTTTAAGACAAATGTATTTGTACCCTTTTAAGGCTTTTACTTTCTATATTCCCTTATTCTGGAATCCTTTCTAGTTGATGGAAATCAACTATACTAGTTTCATTCATTATGTGTTAGTTGGTATGCTCGTGGATAAGAATGAATGTTAGTTATTTCCACTGCCTTTTAATATTGCTTCATTGTTAAGTTGTTTGTTATCCCCTTTTCCCCTACTTTTTCCACAAAAGGTTTTTCTTAATGCCTATGAACGCTTAAGATGCTTGAGTTGGCTTGGGTAAGGTGCCTTCGAGTATCTCATTCATCTGTGACGACTAGGCCCCTCAGTCAAGTCATTACAAATTTGGTAACAGAGCACAAGGTTTTAAAATATTCCTCGGATGTCCATCCATACCTCGTAACATAGAGACTCATTTGATACCGACCCCAAAAAGTGCCCAAAAATGTGCCTCGAAAGTGCTCGAAATCATAATTTTCATATCTAAATTTGTGCATGATATCGAAACTCCGACTTCATATTCTTGTTCAAGTGATCAAATTGAGTGAGGAATGGATCTAACCCGAATTTAAGAGCAACCGTAGTGAAATTTGAAAATCGCAAAAATGTGATTACCAATGTGCATTTGCACCCCTAGCGCGACGCGCCAAGGGCGCACCACTGTGTTATTTTTGGGAAGTTTTTTCAAGTCCGGTCCAAGACTTTTGATTCTTGGGCCTAAGTGTTCCCAAATGTGAAAATGTCTATACTTAGCTATATTTCACCCTCATAACATTCTAAACATTCCCCAATATTCATTCAAACACTTAGCCAAATACTTTACTCCTAAATTCAACTCTCAAAACTCATCCGGATCTCAAGGTTCTGACTCAAGCTTCAAGTCTCCATCTCCAATCTTCATCAACTATTCTCCAAAGCTAAGGTATGTGGGTTTCTTTCATGGGTTCCTTGTAACCATGACACTTAAGCTCTCTTTTACCTAAAATTGCATGATTTAAAGTTGATATATTCATGGGTCTTATCTATTATGAATTTCACTGCACGTATGTTTGGGTTTCATGAAATTATGGTTGTTTTAGCATGATTCAAGCTATGAATTTAGGATTTCTTGTGAGATTTGATGAAGGACTTTGATGTATATGGCTTGAGGGTGTTACCAAGTATCTATTGATGGTTTTGCATTGAATTCTCTAGCATGATTTCACTCTTGAATTTCATAGTTTTACACTAGCACTACACACCCGCTAAGTGTTTGATAAAATGTCTGGATTATGATTTCTTGAGGAATTGAAGGACCAATGCATGTCTTATGAGTTGAATGACTTTATGATGATGAAAGGAATGTATGTATGTGATATTATCGCTATAGTGTTGGGGATGACCAATCCTAATTCCCAGGGAGGATATAGGCTCGAGTAATATTGTTGAGGGATTTGTACCTCGATCGCCTCGCTCCGGAGGTGGCAGGCCCATTCAACCTTGTCAAGGGGTTCGTACCTCGATAACCTTGTTGGGGGGTTTTGTACCTTATCAACCTTGTTGGGGAGTTCGTACCTCATCAACCATATGAAAGGGTTTGTACTTCATGCGTCTCTACAAAGAGGTGGTAGGCCTTGGATTGCACTAATAGTGGTCACTCCATACTTTTGTATTATGTTCCACATATATAAGCATGATTTTACTTCAAGAATCATTCATACATGCCTTATTACTATAAGCTTATTCATTGCCTCTGTTATGCATTTTGCTTATGGTGCCTATCTCTTGTTGCATTGTATGCTACATACTTAATTCATTCAAAACTACAAATGCATACTCTACGCCTACATGATGTCACCATGTAGGAACCGGAACCCCACTTGAGCATCCTCCTCCACGTGGCTAGTGTGATATCCCTGAAGTTTGTTGGTGAGTCCTCCATCGTGGGATGATGTTTATGATATTATGCTATGTACTAAGACTAACTTTCTTCTACTTATGTATTGACTATGAGGGTGAGCGTGGTTTCTCGTCTTGGACCCTACTCTTATTTATATAGTAGAGGTGTTGTTAGACATGATGTGTATCTATATTGTGAGCCTTGATTCTCTTGTTTCTTGATTTTTATGTTATGAAAGTTATCCCTTAGCCCCGTTATCCTTATTTACCATTTCTTGTTGTATTTTATTACTTCGGTGACCAAGGATGTGTAATGATATGCCAAGAGGCTTGCCTGGGGTCCCATTAGGTTCCCCATTTGTCGTGTCACGTCTAGGTCCTAGGTTTGGTCATGAAAAACTTGGTATCAGAGCACTAAGTTGTTAGATCCTCAGAATACAACACACCTTTCCGATTAGATTCTTATTCATGGTTGTGTTGTGCACCACAACTATGAGTAAGAGGTTATGAGGTGTCTTATGAAATGTTTCCCTACTTCATCTTCTAAGTCGTGCTATAGAGTTGAAGGAAAGTTTCCACCCTAATGATTGTTCTTTGTGATGCAAGATCATGACTAACACGTGAGGAAGAAGAGCCAGCGCACCTGAGGAGAAACAGGCTAATAGAGAGCTCCGAGATGCTCTCACTTTGCTTGCACAAGTTGTGGCTAACCAACCCAACCAAGGGGCCCAAGGCCTTATGCTCCTACACTGGCTTCTCGGGTGAGGGAACTTATGAGGATGAATCCCCCAAAATTCTGTGGGCCAAAGGTAGATGAGGACCCTGAAGAGTTCATTAATGAGGTCTACAAGGCACTGGCTATCATGGGTGTAAGGCTGGAAGATAAGGAAGACTTGGTGGCCTACCATCTCGAAGTGGTGTCACAAATATGGTGCAATCAATGGAAGGAAGAGAAGGAAGTAAGCCATATGGTGCTTTGAGAAGAGTTCAAGGTGGCTTTCCTTAATCAGTTCTTCCCTCTTGAACTTAAGGAAGCTAAATTGGTGGAATTTATGAATTTGAGACAAGGATCTTTGAGTGTGAGGGAGTATGCCCTCAAGTTTACTCAACTCTCTAAATATGCTCCCCACTTGGTTGCCGACTCAACGTCTAGAATGAACAAATTTGTGATGGGTGTCTCCAACTTATTGAGTGAGGAATGCCGGTCCGCCATGTTGATTGGTGACACTGACTTGTCCCTTTTAACAACCTATCTCGAGCAAATGGAAGAGGAGAATTTGAGGAAGAGCAGGGGTCATAAGGCCAAGAGGGCCCGTTTTGATGGTAAGTTCTAAAAGGGTAGCCTATTCCATTTAGGCCAAGAGTCTTCTCGTGCATCTAATAAGAGGGTTTCCAATGATTTTCCATGGTTTAGTTTCTAATGGTGGGTGTCCAAAATGTGGTAGAGGTCATAGTGGCCCATGCTTGAGAGATACCAACGTTTGTTATGGTTGTGCGGAAGTTGGGCATAAGGTGATAGATTGCCCTTGAAAATGCAACAAGAGTAAGGAGATTCGTCCACAAAGTGCTAATGCGGTTCCTTTGGTGAGAGGTGGCTAACAATGCTACCCCTAGGCATAATTGATTTTATGCTTTGCATAGGAGACAAGGGGTTGATAAGGTGCCAATTGTCGTCACCAGTAATTTGAAAATCTTTGATTTTGATATGTATGCATTGATTGATCCGAGTGCTACTCTTTCTTTTGTTACCCTCTTTGTTGCCAAAAATTTCCATGTTAAGCCCATTTTGTTGCATGAGTCATATGAGGTGTCTACTCCTATTGGTGCATCTATTGTTGCTAGAAAAGTCTATAGAAATTGTATCATTTGCATCTTGCATAAAATATTGCCTTGTGATCTTGTTGACTTGGATATGGTTGATTTTGATGTCATTCTTGGGATGAATTGGTTGCATGCATACTATGCCTCTATTAAATGCAGAACCCATAGGGTCAAATTCAAATTCTCAAATGAACCCGTCCTTGAGTGCTAGAGTCTTGATGTGGTCGTCAAGGACAAGTTCATCTCTTGCATTAAAACCCGTAAGTTGATCTCTAAGGGGTGCCTTTATCATGTTGTGAGGGTTAGGGATGTGGAGTCCAAAGTCCTTCCCATAGAGTCGATTCCGATAGTGAATGAGTTTCTTGATGTCTTTTCGAATGATCTTCTTGGTTCCTCCCCAGAGGGAAATAGACTTTGGTATAGACCTCCTCCCCGATACTCAACCCATTTCTATTCCCCATTACTGTATGACCTCGTGGAGTTGACGGAGTTAAAGGAGGAATTGAGGGACTTGTCGGAGAAGGGTTTTATTAGGTCTAGCCAATCCCTTTGGGGTGCACCAATGTTATTTGTGAAGAAGAAAGATGGGTCTCTAAGAATGTGCACTGATTACCGGCAACTTAATAGGGTCACATCGAGAATAGGTATCGTCTTCAAATGATTGATGATTTGCTTGACCAATTACAAGGGGCTAGCCACTTTTCTAAGATTGATCTTCGGTCTAGGTACCATCAAGTGAAGGTGAGGGAGTGTGATATTCTTAAGACGGCCTTCCTGACTAGATATGGGCCTTTTGAGTTTGTTGTGATGTCTTTTAGGTTGACTAATACACCGCCATCTTCATTGATCTAATGAATAGGTTCTTTAAACCCTACCTTGATTCGTTTGTTGTGGTATTCATTGATGATATTTTGATCTATTCTCATGGTGAGGAGGAGCATAGGGCTCATTTGAGGGTTGTGTTACATAGATTGAGTGAAGAGAAGTTATATGCTAAGTATGAGAAGTGTGAATTTTGGTTGAGGGAGGTCGACTTCCTGGGACATGTGGTGTCAGGGATGGTATTAAGGTGGATCCTAAGAAGATGGATGTGATTAGAAATTGACTTAGACTATTGACCCTATCGGATATTAGGAGCTTCTTGGGCTTAGCTGGTTACTATCGCAGGCTTGTGAATGGGTTCTTTTCTATTGCTTCTCTTATGAAAAAGTTGACTCAAAAGAAAGCCAAATTTTTGTGGTCCGATGAATGTGAAAGTAGTTTCCAAACATTGGAATATAAGCTTGTGTCCACTCCTATATTGTCACTATCAGAAGGACTAGAGGGATTTGTTGTGTATTTTGATGCTTCCTCGGTTGATTTGGGTTGTGTGTTGATGCAAAATGGTAAGGTCATAGCCTATGCTTCTAGAAAACTCCAAGTGCATAAAAAGAATTATCCTACCTATGTTCTTGAGTTAGCCGTCGTTGTGTTTGCATTAAAGATTTGGCATCACTATTTGTATGGGGTGCATATTGATATGTTCACCTATCATAAGAGCCTCCAATATGTCTTCACTCAAAAAGATCTCAATTTGAGACAAAGAAGGTGGCTAGAACTTCTTAAGAACTATGATATGAGTGTGCATTATCATCCCGGTAAGGCTAATGTGGTGGAAGATACCTTGAGTAGGGTGTCTTTGGGTAGCCTAGCTCATGTTGATGGTGGTGATAAAGAGGTGACTAGGGAGGTACATCGGTCTGCTAGATTGGGGGTTAGCTTGGAAGAGGTTGGTAATGGTCATGGTGTTGTTGTTGATGATTCTAAGTCTTCCTTGGTTGATGAGGTGATTATAAAGCAAGATCTTGATTCCTCCTTGTTAGAATTGAAGGACTTGGTAAAAGAGGGAAAAGTGGATGTTTTCTCCCAAGGGGGAGATGGTGGCCTTAGGTACAAAGGTAGGTTGTGTGTGCCTTGTGTTAATGGTTTATGGGAGAAAATCCTTGATGAGACCCATAATTCTTCTTATTTTATCCACCCTGCTCCACCAAAATGTATAAGATCTGAAGGATGTTTATTGTTGGGGAGGCATGAAGAGTGACATTGTCAAATTTGTTTCGGTTGTGATGGTTGTCAACAAGTCAAAGCTGAACATCAAAGGTCGGGTTGCCTAACCCAAGACATAGACATTCCTACTTGGAAATGGGAGATGATTAATATGGATTTTGTGGTTGGGTTGTCCAAGACTAAAAAGGGCTTTGATTCCATTTGGGTTGTGGTTGATAGGATGACAAAATCGGCTCACTTTCTACAGGTTAAGACCACACATGGGGTTGAAGATTATGCTAGGTTATACATTCATGACTTGGTGAGGTTGCGTGGGTTTCCTTTGTCCATCATATCGGATCGTGGTGCTCAATTTACTTACACTTTTAGAGGTCCTTTTAAAGGGGTCTTAGTACAAGAGTTAAGGTTAATACGGCCTTTCACCCTCAAACAGATGGTCAAGCCCAAAGGACTATCCAAACACTTGAGGATATGCTTAGGGCTTGTTTATTGGGGCTTAAGGGTAGTTGGGATGATCATGTTCCATTGTTGAGTTTCCATATAACAATAGCTATCATTCAAGCATCAGTATGGCTCCTTTTGAGGCTTTCTATGTTAGGCGTTGTAGATCACCGGTTAGGTGGTTTGAGGATGGATAGTTGGTTTTTTGGGACCAAATCTGGTTATCGAGGTTCTTGAGAAGGTTAAGACGATTAGAGAAAGGTTGAAGATGGCCCAAATTCGCCAAAACTCCTATGCCAACATGAGGAGAAGGGATCTTGAATTCAAGGTTAGTGATTGGGTCTACTTGAAGGTGTCACACATGAAGGGTATGGTCTGTATTGGTAAGAAGGGCAACTTAATCCCTAGATATGTGGGTCCTTATAGGGTGATGAGAAAGATTAGTAAGGCGGCCTACGAATTGAATTTGCCTAGTGACATGGTGTAGGTTCATCCGGTCTTTCATGTGTCTATGTTGAGGAAGTGTGTGCGTTACCCTAATACTATTGTGCCTCTTGATGTGGTGGGTGTTGTTGAAGACATTTTGACCTATGAAGATGTTCCGATTCAGATTTTGGATAGACAAGTGAAGAGGTTGAGGAACAAGGATGTGGCTTCCGTTAAGATCCTTTGGAGGAATCAACAAGTAGAAAATGTTATTAGGGAGGCCGAAGCGGGCATGCAAAAGTGATATCCTCACCTATTCCACTCCACTCAAGCCAAAGGTATTGATTTAAGTCCTCTATATGATCTCAAGTCTTAAGTTCAGCCCTCATGTCATTGCATACGTTCATGTTTAAATTGACAAGTTCATGATGATTTTACACTTACGTTGAGATTTTGAAATGATCTTTAACTACAGTGTCGCATCTCTGTGTGGGCTAAAATTATCATCTCTATGTCTCGCATATACGTTTCTTTGACATTTGGGGGTGAATGTTCCCAAGGGGAGATATTGAACTGACCCCAAAAAGTGCCTGAAAATGTGCATCGGAAGTGCCCAGAATTGTAATTTCCGTATATCTCAAAATTCGTGCGGGATATCAAAACGCTGACTCATATTCTTGTTTAGGGGGTCAAATTTAGTGGGAGAAGGGTCTAATCTCTATTTAAGAGAAACCGTAGCAAAATTTAAAGATCTCAATAATCGATTTCCAGAGAGAATCCGTTCCCCTAGCGCAATGCGCCAAGGTTGCGCTTCTGTATATTTTTATGGTCAGTTTTCAATCTTAGTCCAAGACTTTTGGGTCAAACTGAGCGGAATATGGGTCTAACCCCGGTTAAAGAGCAACCGTAGAAAAAGTTGAAATAGAAAAAATGCAATTTCCAATGTGCATTCGCATCCTTGGCGCGACGCACCAAGGGCGCACCACGGTGTTATTTTTGGGAAGTTTTTTAAAGTCCGGTCCAAGGCTTTTGAGTCCTGGGCCTAAGTGTTCCCAAACATGAAAATACCTGTACTTATGCATATTTCACTCTCATATCACTATAAACATTCCCCAATATTCATTCAAATACTTAGCCAAATATTTTGCTCCTAAATTCAACTCTCAAACCGCATTCGGATCTCAAGGTTCTCATTCAAGCTTCAAGTCTCCATCTCCAATCTTCATGAACTATTCTCCAAAGCTAAGGTATATGGTTTCTTTAATAGGTTCCTTGCACCCATGATACCCAAGCTCTCTTTTACCTAAAATTGCATGACTTAAAGTTGATTTACTAATGGGCCTTATCTATTATGAATTTCACCGCATACTATGTTGGGGTTTCATGAAATTATGGTTGTTTCAGCATGTTTTGAGCTATGATTTTTCGATCTATTGTGAGATTTGATGAAGGTCTTTGATGTATATGGATTGAGGGTGTTACCAAGTATATATGGACGGTTTTATATTGAACTTTATTGTATGATTTCACTATTGAATTGTATGATTTTACACTAGCACTACACGCCTGCCAAGTGTTTGATAGAATGTCCTAATCATGATTTCTTGAGGAATTGAAGGTCCAATGCATGTCTTATAAGTTGAATGACTTTATGATGATGAAAGGAATGTATATATACGATGATGATGAAAGGAATCTATGCATATAATATTTATCTCTATAGTGTTGGGGATGACCAAGCCTTACTCGGGAGGTTGTAGGCCCGGGTAACCTTGTTGAGGGGTTTCTACCTTGATCGCCTCTGTTAGGAGGTAGCACTGTAACCTTGTCAAGGGACTTGTACCTTGATAACCTTGTTGGGGGCTTTGTACCTCATCAACCTTGTTGTGGTGTTTGTACCTCATCAACTTCATGAAGGGGTTTGTACCTCATGCACCTCTCCAAGGAGGTCGTAGGCCTTGGATTGCACTAATAGTAGTCACTCCTTACACTTGTATTATGTTCCATATATATAAGCATGATTTTACTTCAAGCATCATTCATACATGCCATATTACTATAAGCTTATTCATTGCCTATGTTGTGCATTTTGCTTATGGTGCCTATATCTTGTTGCATTGCATCCTATAGACTTGGTACATTCAAACGTACTAATACATACTCTATGCCTACATGATGTCACCATGTAGGACCTGGAGTCCCACTTGAGCATCCTCCTCCACATGGCTAGTACGATATCCCTCAAGCTTGTTTGTGAGTCCTCCATTCTAAGGACGATGTTTATGATCTTATGCAATGTACTAAGACTATTTTTCTTCTACTTATGTATTGACTATGTGGGTGAGCCCGATTGCTTGTCTTAGCCCCCGCTCATATCTTTATAGTAGAGCTGTTGTTGGACATGATATGTATCTATCCTATGAGCCTTGATTCTCTTGTTTCTTGATGTTTATGTCATAAAAGTTGTCCCTTAGCCCCGTTGTCCTTATTTACCATTTATTGTTGTATTTTATTACTTCTACGACCAAAGATGTGTAATGATATATTAAGAGGCTTGCTTGGGGTCCCCTCGGTTTCCCCATGCCTCGTGCCACATATAAGCCCTTGGCTTGGGTCGTGACATCATTCAAGGTTGGAAAGCGTGCAATTATCTTGTGTAAGAGGCTATGAGATTGTTTAGGAAAGTCTTCCCATCTTTCTATTCAGCTCGTGCCTTAGAGTTGAATAAGGTTTTTTCGCTAACTAATGATGGGCATTTGCTTGTTTCTACATCGTACCACCATGAAGTGCTCCCCATCAATGAGGCACTTCAGAACAATAAGTCCCTCCACTCTAATAGGACGATGGAGTGTCTCATGCAGAGTTCAAAGTCATGTTCACTTTATTGGTCCAAGCATTAGCCAATCAGGCCAATCGTGAGATAGTGGTAACTCCTCAAGTGTATGCTCCAGCCACTATAGTACAAGATTTTATGCGGATGAACCTGTCGGAGTTCCATGGGTCACAAACGGATGAGGACCCAATTGACTTCATTGCGAAGGCTATCGGTTGATTACAGTGATGGCCATTTCATTAGAAGAAAAGGTCGAGTTGGTGGCTTATCAACTTAAAAGAGTTGACCAAGATTGGGTATGAGCAATGAGACAATGAGAGAGGCCAAAGAGCAGGTCCTATTAGCTGGGAGGAATTTAAATGTGCCTTTTTGGACCAGTTTTTCCCCATCGAGCTTAGGAGGCAAAGGTTTAAGAATTCATCAACTTGAAGTAAGGTACCATGAGCGTGAGGGAGTATGCACTACCAAATTGTCAAAGTATGCTCCATTCATGGTCGAGGATCTAAGATCTCGCATGAGCAAGTTTATTTTGGGTGTCTCCGACTTAGTCTCCAAGGAGTGCAAGATGGCCATGTTGGTCAAGAAGATGGACACTTCTGGCTTGGTAACATATATGGAGCAAATTAAAGAGAATAAGGTTCGTGAAAGGGAAAGGGTGTCCAAGAGGGCTCGGATTGAAGGTGGGAACTACTCTCACCAAAGGGGTGGTGGTCATAAATTTCAAGGTGGCTAAAACCAAAGTGTATAAGGATCCACCAATACTCCTCCTCCTTGGAAGGACAAAGAGGTGGCTCCCAAGCTTCAAAGTCCAAATTTCCCTAAGTATAGGAAGCCTCACAAAAGAGAATGCTTAACCGGGTCAAATTCTTGCTTCACTTATGGGAAGCCCGGACAACATGCTAAGGATTGTAGGAGTAGAGGTACAAGGTCCCAAGGACAAAGAAGTCAAGTAAAAGGCATGCAAAAGACCAATCGATTCTATGCTCTTTATGATCTCCAATAGGTCGAAGAAGCTACAAATGTAGTTACTAGTATGTTAATTGGTTTTGATTATGATGCATATTTTCTTTTAGATCCAAGATCATATTTCTCTTTTGTAACCCCATTCTTTACATATAAGTTTAATGCATGTCCCAAAATCTTCCATGAGCCCTATGAGGTAAGTAACCCCATAGGTGAGTCTATCATATCCTAAAGAGTCTATAGAAGTTGTCTTATTTTTATCTTGCATAAAGTGATTCCAAATGACTTAGTCGAGCTTTCCATGGTAGACTTTGACGTGATTCTGGGGATGGATTGGTTGCATGTTTCTTATGTTTCCATTGACTATAAAATTCGTAGGGCTAAATTCCAATTCCCTAATGAGATAAATATTGAATGGGAGGGTAGAAATTCTTCATGTTGGGTGTTATTTATTTATTTTGTAATGGCCCGCAATATAATTTCAAAGGGGTGCATCTACCACTTGGTAAGGGTCCAAGATGTTTCTGCCAAAGTCCCTTCTCTTAAGTTGATCCCCATTGTAAGTGAGTTTCCTGATGTCTTCCCAAATGAGTTACCAGGTGTTCCTCCCGAGAGGCTGATAGACTTCAGTATAGACCTCGTTCTCGATACTCAATCTATCTTAATCCCTCCTTATAGAATGGCTCTCGCAGTACTTAAGAATTTAAAGGAGAAACTAAAAGAGTTGATGGAGAAGGGTTTCACTAGACCTTGTCGATCTCCATGGGGTGCCCCACTGTTATTTGTAAGTAAGAAGGATAGGCATATGCATCAACTACCGGCAACTCAATAAAGTCACCATCCAGAATAAGTATCCCTTTTGAGTATAGATGATTTGTTCGATCAACTATAAGGGGTTACTCAATTCTAAAAAGTTGATTTAAGATATGGTTATCACCAGTTGAGGGTGACAGAAAGTGACATCCCTAAGACAGCCTTTCGTAGATATGATTATTTTGAGTTTGTAGTGATACCATTTAGTCTCACTAATGCACCAGTGATATTTACGGACCTCATGAATAGGGTGTTCAATCCTTAACTCAACATGTTCCTTGTGGTACTTATTAATGACATCTTTATCTACTCCTAAGGTGAGCAAGAGCACATGGAGCACTTTGGGGAAGTATTGCAAACCCTAATGAAATAGAAGCTCTATGCAAAGTTTGATAAGTGTGAGTTTTGGCTATATGGGATTGCCTTCCTTGGGCATATGGTATCTAGAGAGGGCATGAAAGTTGATCCTAAGCTAACAGAAGCAGTGAGAAACTAGCCAAGGCCATTTACTACTACTGACACATGGAGTTTCTTGGGTCTAGCTGATTACTATTGATGGTTTGTGCAAGACTTCTGTACTATTTCATCTCCACTCATCAATCCAACTCAAAAGAAGGATAAGTTTGTGCGGGTGGATGAATGTGAGAGGAGTTTCCAGACTCCAAAAGCATTGACTTTAGCCCTTATATTGACATTGCCAGAAAGGAACGATGGGTTCGTGGTGTATTGAGATGCATCAAGAATTGGGCTGGGTTGTGTGCTAATGCAAAATGGTAAAGTGATTGCCTATGCTTCAAGGCAGTTGAAAGTGCGTGAGAAGAATCACCCAACTCATGATCTTGAGCTTGCAACACTAGTGTTTTCCTTAAAGATTTGGCGACATTACTTGTATGGAGTTCATGTGGATGTTTTCACCAAACATAAAAGTATCCAACACGTATTCACCCAAAAGGATCTCAACTTAAGGCAATAGAAGTGGTTAGAGCAACTCAAGGATTATGATATGAGTATGAAGTACCACCCCGGAAAGGCCAATGAGGTAGTTGATGCCCTAAGTAGAATTTCCATAGGTAGTATGTCCCATATTGAAGATGATGGAAAAAGGGAATTATCCAAAGATGTTCACAGGTTGGCTAGACTGGTAATGAAATTGAGTGAGTTTGAAAGTAGTGGTGCAATGGTTTTTCACGGGTCTGCATCTTCTTTGATTAATGAGGTTAAGGCCAACCAAGATCTTGATCCCACTTTGGTTGAGTTGAAAATGTTTGCTAAAGATAGAAAGGTAGAAGTCTTCTCACAAGGGGGAGATGCTGTACTCCAATAGCAAGGGAGGTTGTGTGCACCTAATGATAATGATTTTAAGAAGTTGATCATGCAAGAAGCCCATGACTCTTCATATTCCATTCATCCCAGTACAACCAAGATGTATACAGACTTGAGAGAAATTTATTGGTGGAATGGAATGAAGAAGGACATTCCATAATTTGTGTTCGAGTGTGCAAATTGACAACAAGTCAAAGTTGAACACCAAAGGCCGGGTGAGCTAGTAAAAGACATTGATATTCCTACTTAGAAGTGGGAATAGATTAACATGGACTGTGTTGTTCGGTTGCCAAAGACCAAAAAGCATTTTGACTCCATATGGGTGATAGTTGATCGCATGAACAAGTCAAAACATTTTCTACCGAACAAGACTACATTCAGCGTCGAGGACTATGCCCGCTTATATATTCGAGAGTTGGTGATGTTGTATGGGATTCCATTGTCCATCATATCGGATCATGGAGTTCAATTCACTTCTCACTTTTGGAAGTCACTTGAAAGAGGACGTGGGACTAGAGTGAAGTTGAGTATAACTTTTCATCACCGAATCGACGGGCAAACCGAAAGGACTACTCAAACACTGAAGCATATTGACAGCATGTGTATTGCGATTTAAGCGAAGTTGAGATGAACAGATTCCACTTATCGAGTTTGTCTACAATAATAGCTTTCATAAAAGTATTGGGATGGCACCATTTGAAGTGTTGTATGGTAGATGGTGTAGATTGCCTATTGGATGGCTCAACGTCAGTGAGGTGGAATTAATAGGACTAGACTTACTGATGAATTCTATGGATAAAACTAAAAGCATAAGGGAGAAATTTCAAATAGCCTAAAGTTGAAAAAAGACCTACTCTGATGTAAGAAGAAGGGAACTTGAGTTCCAAGTTGCTGATTGGATCTACTTTGAAGGTGTCTTCCATGAAAGTGTCCTCCGGTTCAGTAAGAAAGGGAAATTAAGTCATAGATATGTGGGACTCTATAAGGTGGTGAGAAGAGTAGGGAATGTAGCATACGAGTTGCATCTATCAATTGAGTTGCATTTGATTCATCTAGTCTTCTAGGTATTGATGTTGAGGAAATTCATAGGTGAACTAATTTGTAAGGACCTGGATCTTGTGAGAATTAATTGATGCTTAAATAAACTTTTCGAAGGTGTGTGACCCATGGATGATGCTTGTATATGGATTTTAGTTCCTTAAGAAAGGGTTTTAGGCTTGGTGGCCCTCAAAGGAAACCCCTATGAGTCGTGCTACTCACCACTAGCCATGGAAGGGGCCCTTGGTACGAGCCCAAGCCTTTAAGCTAAGAATTTGGCTAAGGCAACCACCAAGGGCCAGTGAAACCCACCATGAGCAATGGTGGGGTCTCGTAGTACTCAACAAGAGTTGTGGTAAGGTGTTTCATGAAGCCCTCATCTTAAAATGTGATTCTAAGTATAAAATTACCATCTCAAAACTTGGGTCATTTGTACGGACAGTTATACGATCAGTGTACTTTTAAATAGACTGTGAACCGTTAGTGGAATTGTCCTTAATGTGAAACTTTGGCTAAGTGTCTAAAAACCCTTGCCACAGACTCTTGTACGTTTCTTGGTCTTGTTCACGAGCCGTAGTGCTCTTTCACGGGCCACCAGGACACTTTTAAATGTTCATTTCATTACTGTATTTCTCGTAATTTTGGTGATTTCTAAAGATAGTTAATGACTTTCTTAACCTATCTTAAATACCTTAAAAACCTATACTCCTTCATTCTTATTCACATTCATTCATTATGCTTAGAATATTCAAAGTGTCTCTTCTAAGAACTCAAGTGTGCCATTGGAGATTGGGTCTTCTTGTCAAATCAGTATCTTTTTAATTCTTCTAGATATCTAAGGTATATGGGATTGATTCATGGTGCCTTTCAACCATGAAGATCCCAAACACTTTTTACTCCTTGATTTATAAATTTTAAGCTTACTTTGAATACGAATCTTTTAAATTAATGTTGATTTGATTTAATTGAGATAGGGGCTATATTTAATTGATGCTTTTAAGGTGATTTAAGCTCTAGTATGTTGAATTGCATAGATATTATGAAGGTTTGAATATGCATGTCCCATTACATGTTGAATTTAGGCATGGGTAGTCTCAAGTATGCTTAAATTTTTAATTTCATCATGGTTTTACTTTGTTTTCATCTTATAATGTTAATTTAAGTATGAATCTCTATTGGACATGCTATTTTCTAAGTAATCATGGTATATGCATACATAAAAATTGATTTTCACGAGGTTTGTGATGTGGATGATGTCCCAATTATGATGATGACTATGTTTCCAAGAAAAGTATAGGTATGACAAAAATGTGATCACATAATGTCTATGATATGGATCTTTGAGCAATTATAGGTGTTTACACTAACATGTACAAGTATGAGGGAGCTATTCCTATGATGAAAGTATGACACGATGTATGATTTGGCTATTTTGCCCAAGTATGCTTGATTATAAAGTATGTTTGGCTTTGAAGCCTTAATATGCACAAAAAAGATTTGAAAGACTTATGCCTCCTTTTTAAGCACGCATATGTATATGTATTCTTGTGGGACGAAGACTTAGCAACGAGCAGGTTTGTGTGAGGGAGGATATCCCCAAGGTCCCTTGTATAAATCCTCAAGTCCCATAACTATGTGCGAAACATAGGTTCATGTTTATGCCCCTTTTAAGGGATGATTATGTCAAGGATCTATTTTTGGTAAGAAGGTCACCTTTTTATCCGTTATGGGCGAGTCAAAAGAGTTCCAAGTTATAGCTCACTTGATCTTAAGTCGATTGAGGTCACATCCCCAGTATGTACAAAGCATTTTGACATTCATGCATCACGGATTTCATGGCATATTCATATATTATTCTTTCCTATATACTTCATTCTATATATGTGCCCTTGTCATCTAACATCGAATGCAGGTTTAATGAGTTTTTATGCATTGTTTGCCTACATACTTAGTACATTCAAATGTACTAACGCATACTCTTTGCCTTCATGATTTAACCATGTAGATGCTGGAGACTATCTCCATCCACCTTTTGATAGTAAGCTTGGATTATGAGAGTTTCCTGTGGTGAGTCCTATCATTCAAGGACAAGCCACCTTCCTTCTACCTATTACGTTGTTTAATCTTATGTCTTTACCTTGAGGGTGAGCTCGAAGCATGTCTTGGCCCCCGTCCTATTCTATGCATTGGAGGCATTATTGGACAACATATAAACTCTATGTACAAATTTATGTTATGTTATGCTATTTGGTTACAGAGATTATGATTTTGGCTATCTATTGATGTTGAGGAAATGATGATATGTTCTCGATGATATATGGGAATATGGAAATTCCTAAGTCCCTTCTATCCTTGTAGCATGAGTCATACTTACCCACCTCTTAGTCCTTATGTGCTATGTGCTATGAGGATCATGCTACTGCCTATCTCTATGACATCCCCATAGCGTGAATCATACTTTCAATTCCCTTAGAACTATGTGTTCTATTTCCTAATTATGCACTTCCAAATTGATGATGCATACGTGGATGCTCTAAGGCTTGCTTGTGAACTCTGAGGTTCCATTAACCATGTCACTCCTAAACAATAGGTCAGGGTTCTGACAAGCTTGGTATCAGAGCATAAGGTTTATAAATGATTCTCAGAGTCCAACTTGTTGCGTCAATTAGAGTCCTATTCATGGGTGTGAAGTGCACCATACCTATGAGTGGGAGGCTATGATGGTATTTTAGGAATTGTCACATTTTTTCATGTCTTATGTCACGCTTTGGACCTTGTCTTAAGACTTTTTAACATAGACGATATCCTTGATGCCTTACAAAAGATGTCTCCATAAAGAGCCCCCCCTACTAAGGTATAGCCCCAATTAATGATGATCAAGTCCCTTAAGAACCTATGAGAGAGCCGGTTACCCAAGATGAATTCTGGACTTCCCTTGTCATGCTTGCCCAAGTGGTGACCAACCAAACTATGCAAGCCAAACCTACTCCTCATGCTCCCACTACGGCCGCTAGAGTGAGAGATTTTACCTAGATGAATTTTCCAGAGTTTTATGGGTCAAAAACTGATAAGGATGCCCTAGACTTCATTGGTGAGCTCTCTAAGGCGTTGACTATTATCGTATGTCACTTCAGAAGAGAAAGTTGAGTTATCTTCCAATCAGTTAAAGGATATCGATCAAGTGTGGTACACTCAATTGTTGATGCAGTTGATTGGTGATGATGGAGAGTTTTTAAGTATGCCTTTCTGGACTATTTCTTTCCTCTTGAGCTTAGGGAGAGCAAAATGTCACAATTTACCAACGTCAAGCAGGGTGTTATGAGTGTGAAGGAATATTCCCTCAAATTTACAAAACTCTCAAAGTATGCTCCTATGCTAGTGGTTGACCCCCATGTAAGAGTACACAAGTTTATTTCTCAAATCTCTGATTTGGTTGTGAAGGAATGTCATATGGTAATGCTTATTCGAGATATGAATATCTTTAGGCTTATGTCTTATGCTGAACAGATTGAAGGGGAAACACTCAAGGAGAAGAGGGTGAATGATTCAAAGAGGGCCCGTTATGATGGTGTGTTCACCAACTCTAGGAGTCGTCGTAGGTATGGTCGTTTCGAACAAGGCCAGTGTTTAAATGTTAGGGTTGTCAATAATAGAGTGCCGCCTTCTAAAGCACCTATTGGAGGTGGACCAGTTTATCCCAAATGTGACAGGTGCAGAAAGAGACACCCATGGAAGTTCTTGTGGGTTTTCGATGCATTCTTTGGATGTGGGAAATAGGCCACAAGAAGATTGATCGCCCAAAGGCACCCAAGAATGGTCAAGTGGCTCCGGTTAATCAAGGTCAACAAAAGGACAAGTTGGGTGGTGCACCCAAAAACAAAAAGTTTTATGGTTTGCATGCTTAACAAGAAGTATAAGAGACTTTGGATATAGTGACAGGTATGTTGAAATTCTTTGATTTTGATGTTTATGCTTTGCTTGATCTGGGTGCAATTTTATCTTTTGTCACACGTCTTTTTGTTGTTAGGTTTGGATTGAGTCCTGAAATTTTAAGGGAGCCCTTTTCAATTTATACTTCCGTGGGTAAGTCTATTGTTTCCCAAAGAGTCTATCGGGGTTGTCCTATCTTTGTATTGCATGAAGTCCTTCCATGTCATCTTGTGGAACTTAAGATATTTTATTTTTATATTATTCTTAGGATGGATTGGTTGCATGCATCATATGCCTCTATAGATTGTAGAATTTGAAAAGTCAATTTCCAATTTTCGGATAAGCCCGTTCTTGAGTGGAAGAGTAGTGATTTTGCTTTTAAGGGATGGTTTATTTCCTATCTTAAAGCTCGGAAGATGATTTCTAAAAGGTGCATCTATCATGTTGTGAGGGTTAGAGATATTGAGCCTGAGTCACATACTTTTGAGTCGGTTATTATGGTTAATAGGTTTTTGGATATTTTTCTCGAATATTGGCCCAGTATTCCTCTCGAAAGGGAAGTAGACTCTGACATAGATCTCTTCAATATACTTAACCTATTTCCATTCCTCCTTATCGTATGGCACTGTCTGAATTAAAGGAGTTGAAGGATTCATTGAAGGACTTATTGGAAAAAGGCTTTATTAGACCAAGTATATCACCATGGGATGCTCCAGTGTTATTTATAAGAAAGAAATATGGGTCACTTCGGATGTGCATTAACTATAGGCAATTGAATAAAGTGATCATCAAGAATAAATGTTTGTTGCCAAGGATCAACAACTTATTTGATCAACTTCATGGAGCTACTCATTTCTCAAAGATTGACCTACATTCCAGTTATTATCAGTTGAGGGTCAGGGAATGCGATATTCCCAAAAATGGCTTTACAAACTAGATATGGGCATTTTGAATTTGTGGTGATGTCGTTTGGTTTGAGTAATGCTCCAGCTATGTTTATGGATCTTATGAATTGGGTGTTAAAGCCATTTTTTGATAGTTTTATGGTTGTCTTCATCAATGATATTATGATTTATTGCTGAAGTAAGTGAGAGCATGTGGATCATTTGAGGTTGGTTCTTCATACCTTGAGGGAGAAACAATTGTATCCCAAGTTTAGTAATGTGTGTTTTGGTTAGGTGAAGTAGCCTTTCTTGGTCATGAGGTATCCGGGGATGGCATCAACGTTGACCAAACGAAGACTGGGGCTATGAAGAATTGGTCTAAACCATTGACTCTTTCTGATATTTGGAGCTTCCTTGGATCGGCTAGTCATTATAGGAGGTTCGTTGAAGGTTTCTCATCCATTGCATCTCCATTGACTAAGTTGACTCAAAAGAGGGCTAAGTTTATATGGTTGGATGAGTGTGAGAAGAGTTTTTAGACTTTGAAGATCGACTTACATCTGCTCCTATTTTGACTTTACTAGATGACTCAGATGGGTTTGTGGTGTATTGTGATGCTTCATAGATTGGGTTGGGTTGTATACTCGTGCAACATGGTATGGTAATAGCGTATGCATCAAGGCAATTGAAGGTGCATGAACAAAATTATCCGACTCATGATCTTGAGTTGGCAGTTGTGGTGTTTAGTTTCAAAATTTGGAGACATTATTTATATGGGGTTCATGTTGATTTGTTCATCAGTCACAACAACTGGCAATATGTGTTCACCCAAAGAGATCTTAATTTGAGGAAAAAAAGGTGGTTGGAACTTCTTAAAGATTATAACATAAGTGTTCAACATCATTCCTGAAAGGTAAATGCCATAGTTAATACTCTTAGTATGTTATCCATGGGACGTGTAGCGCATGTTGATGATGGCAAGAAACAACTGGTAAAGGATGTTCACCATTTGGCTAGATTTAGTGTTAGATTGGCCGACTCTAACAAAGGTAGTATTCATGTTTAGAATGGGAATGAATCTTCTATGATTGTTGATGTCAATGAAAAACAAGACTTGGACTGATCTTTGGTTGAATTGAAGATGTTGGTTGCAAGAAAGAAGGCACAAAGTTTTCTCCCAAGATAGAGATGAAGTGTTTCGGTATCAAGATCAGTTATGTGTTCTGGATGTTGATGATCTTAGAGAGGTGATTATGAGTGAAGCACATAACTCTTATTATTCCATACATCCAAGATCTACCAAAACGTATCGAGATTCGAGGGAAGTGTATTGGTGGCATGGCATGAAGAAAGACATAGCAAAGTTTGTAGCCGAATGTCGTAATTGTCAACAAGTAAAGGTAGAACATCAAAGACCTGGTGGTTTGGCTCAAGATATTGAGATTCCTACATTTATATGGGATGATATGAACATGGATTTCGTAGTTGGTTTGCCCCCTACCCTCAAGCAATTTGATTCTATTTTGTTATCATCAATAGGATGACTAAATCGGCTCATTTCCTATTCATCAAGACTACTTCCAATGCCGAAGATTATGCAAGATTGTACACCCGAGAGTTGGTAAGGTTGCATGATGTGCCTATGTCTATCATACCGTATCTTGGTACCCAATTTACTCTCATTTTTGGAAATATTTTCAGAAAAGGCTTGGCAATAAGGTGAAGTCTGTTTTCCATCCTCAAATCGATGGACAACCGAAAGGACAATTCAGACCTTGGAAGACATGTTAAGAGCTTGTGTGTTGGAATTGAAGTGTATTTGGGATAATCAACTACCCCTTATCGAGTTTTCTTATATCAATAGTTTTCATGCTAGCATTGGTATGGTACCGTCTGAGGCTTTGTATGGGAAAAGGTGTAGATCCCCAATAGGATGGTTTGAATTAAGAGAGATCGAACTGATTGGCCTAGATTTGGTGGATGAGGCCATGGAAAAGGTGAAGTTGATTAGGGATAGGTTAAAGATAGCTCAAAGTCTCCAAAAGTCTTATTCGGATGTTAGAAAGAGGGATCTTGAATTCCATGTCAGTGATTGGGTGGATGTAAAGGTTTCTCCTATGAAGGGTGTAATGTATTACAATAAAAAAGGCAAGTTAATACCCCGATATGTAGGACCTTATGATATAGTTTATGTAACACCCCACACCTTACAATACTAGTAGAATTCAAATGAAACATGACATGATTTGGACAAATTGACGCTAAATTTTAAAAGTTCTTGAATCTCGTGTTAATGGGCTATATGTGCGTCTAACGCTTAAAGGGGTCGAGGTTATGCATGTTTTGTATTGAATTAAGGATATTACTACCTTAAATGATGTAAAAGAATTGAGGTGCTTGTAGGACTTAGAAGCTAGCAGGTGAGTCACCTACTTGCTTAGAAGCTAGCAGGTGAGTCACCTACTTGCTTAGAAGCTAGCAGGTGAGTCACCTACTTGCTCAGAATTGTCTCTAAAGTTCTCTCAACGTTTCTTCACCTTGTAAAGCAGCTAAACAACTTTCCTAGGGTTCTTATACAAGCCCTATACCTTGAGGATAATTGTAAGTAAGTTTATACATGTTCTTACGATGGTTTTATTATGAAAAACAAGAGTTATATGCTAGTTATACTTGCTGAAAATTATGGGACAGATTCTGTGCAGAAAGTTGCTGCACCTTTTCCTTTTGTTTTGGTGATTTCCCTATGATTTTTAAGTTATATTATGAAGAGAACTTGGTGTTGTTAACATGAGTTGAGTTATAAACATCACCCTAAGGTTGCTTCCCTGGTTTTGGTTTCATTTAACAAGCGCGTCTTATCGAATATTCTTAAGCGTCACGTTGATTGGAATTTGCGGGTTGTTGTGTGTAAAACTATTAGCTCATGTCCTTCTGTGACTTTTTAAGATATGTTATAGGACTGTTTGAGACCTATTTATATGTGTAAATGTTTCTGGAACAGTTTGGTTAAACTTGGAATAGGTTTGGAGTTATCAACATCGAAATGTAGCGCAGGAAGGTAACATTATGTTGTCCGTTTTTAGATTGTGTTGAATTGTGATGTGTTGTGCTTTGTGAGCTGTTGTAAGGCTTTTATGTACTTAAAACAGTCTGTACATGATGTGTACATGCTATTGTGTAGTAGAAAATATGATTAAGGGTGGAAAGGTTAAAGGAATACGCTCGGGTTTATAAACACCCGCTTGCTACCCGTGTATTGTTTTCTTATGTGATTGAGATGCCAAGATGTATTCATTGACTTCTAATGCTAGTTTTATCCTCTACTATGTCGTAGATAAGTATTTGGAGGAAGGGAAGGTTATCTTGAGATAGTAACAAGGTCCGACGATGAGGTATGTAAGGTTACT